>JAOYFF010000106.1:3679982-3722752 GCA_025773925.1 Cryptomyrus ogoouensis | reverse complement strand
ATGGACTGTTTAGCTACACACATGGGGAGGGGACATCCCACTGTGTCCTCTTCCAATCCAACTGAAACAATTCATGAGCCTCCAGAAGTCAAACAGATGAAAGCTGATAACGAAAAAAAGAACTTCGGGAACTTCAAGTTTTAAAGGATTTTTTTTTTTAGGTTTTTGCAAAACATAGGATAGGGAAAAAAATGTTTCACCACAGGGCAGCAAAACCTGTCTGTCCATAAACACACTCAGAGGAGGAGGCTGTAGGACTCAGACAGTTCCTGCTAGGCGCCCATAATGGGGACAGGCTGACGACACCTCGTGCGGAGCGGTCTGCAGCCCGGACATCCCGCATTCAGCAGATGGCCGACCAGGATGACTCTGACTCAGACTGACAGTGGGATTTTAAGAAAGGGGTTCGGAGCCAAAAAGACATTGTAATTATGCCATCGAGTATGCGAGGTTAACTTATCACCAGCACTAAAGGGTTATCACTTTGCGTTACAATTTTTAGACACTACTTTTACATACGTATCGTTTTCAGGCATCCTTGACTATCGATATGCTTCCCTAATGTACAGTTTAATATATTTTGATTATCTAAGTACTTAAGGGCTCAACGTGAGGTTGCCTTCGGAGATGAGAAGAAGCTTCACACTGCAAATCCGGCTCTTTAGCCACCTACAGCTCCCCTGTCTGCCCTGTGGGGGGCTCCACCGGCCCCCCACATTTACTGGGAACAAAAAAAAAGAAGATAATTTCGTGTAGAAAGCGTGAATAGTCCTCAAAGCCGACTCGGACACTTCATTGTAAGAAGCTTTTGTCAGATCTCAGCCCACTTCACTCTCTCACTACCTGTCATTGTGTTGAACTGAAGCAGGAGAGCGTAGGGTGATCAGTATGCACAATCAGGGACAAAGTCTCTGAGGTGTCTGAGAGCATCAGGTGGGGCTCGGCTACCAATCAGGTGACACAGTGCAGTGGCTGTCCCCGCCCACCATGACCTTACACTTATATTCACACAGGCATGAGGTAAACGACAAGAAAAAGAACACACTTTTTTCTTTAATGTAAAGTTTTAAAACCCTTTGGGCATCTCTCCCCCCTTTTCATCATGCCCTGCTTTAAGCTATATTCTCCTTTTCCTCTATTCATTGTATGTTCTTTATAATTCTATTGAATCCCACAAAAGACACGATTTAACAATATCACTTATAACAATATCAGGTCTATAACAACATGCACGTTGCATCTATTAGCAATATATAATGAAGTAGAAGCAATTGAAAGTTAAATAATTTTCTCAAGGTCGAGACCACTAATGTTTTAGTCACCGGTCTATTAGCTGTGATCGCTATGCTACAGGCTTCCTGAAACAATTGAAGCTGAAAGCAGCCGTGTTAAATTCAAAGCATCAGTTAACCTCATGACCGTTTTATACTCATTCAGCCAGTCTTTGCACTCATTTATGTATAAATCAACTAATCGGTTAATAGGTCTGGGACTCCTTACTGCTCTCCACGAATCAGCAACACAGGCACAAATCACATGACTAGGGATACTTCACATGGGGAGTGGAATGTCTCTTTTCAAACAGACTGCCATGCTATCAAATAACTGTGGGGTTTAACTGGTTATTAATATGCAACCTGCAGGCATAAAAATGACTTATTTATGAAATACCATAAATATTAAAAGCAATCATAATAATCTCAGTAATATGGCTTACAAAAGAATATAGTAAGTGTACAAAGAGTGTTTATTACCTGGTGACTGTTTAAGCACTTCCTTTGATGTTCTACAAAACAGAACGACAGAATTGAAAGCTAAATCAACAACACAATGAGACAAAGCACTTAAAGCTTGGGTAGTGATATGCCTCTATAGACCAGTCACTGACGGCTTGTTTGCTTTGGGAGGCAGAGTCTGCTTCACTGGTACAGGAGGGCTAATCCCTCATACGACCCCCTAGTGTCTGATTACACACGACTGACAAGCCCGGGACAATTTGTCTGAGTTTCTGTGGTTTGCTAAATCAGGTGGTAAGCAAAGAGATTTAAGGGCAGGAACCTGAAGCCAGAAGGCTGTATGTTCAAATCCCACCAAGGAATTTGTTGCAGTACTGATATACTAGGGACCGAACTGAAATTATTCTGGTAGTAATATCCAGCTGTGTAAAAGGCTAAAATGTGAAATATGATAAAAGGCTTAGTTGATCAACTAATCAACTAAACACAGGCTGACAACTGAACAAAACAATGACACACTGTCTTCATGCCTAAACACATCACAAATCTTTCACTATGCCCCTCTGAGCACAGTGTTAGTTATAAAAACAAACCTTTGCTGCTGTGGCAAAATATTTGTAAACTTACAATTCTGCTAATACCCATGTGGAAATTACATTTAAATAACACTTTAGCGGTAAGTGTCCTTTGATGTACAGTGTCCTTAAAGGCCACGGTGTGTACAGTAATTATAATGAGTAATAATAAATGTGGTCATTATCTCGCTGCTCTGTGGGGAAACTGCAAGAGGGCGCACCCTGCTGGGGATCCGCAGTAACTACCACCAAAGTCCAGCAGGAGCACCACTGCCGGCGCCTGAAGTCAGTGGATCGGCACCGGGAAGCCATCCAGCTGCAGACCTGCCAGGGGCACTAATGAAGACAAAGGCGCTAATGGGGTCTACAGGGGCACGCTAATTAAAAGCATTTAGCTGGCGAACCTATGATGTTTACGCCACGTTAAAAACAGACAGCCGACTGTCCGCCAGGGGGACGGGAGAAGCGGGGGGGGGGTGCATGAGGCTTTTTGGTAAGAACCGGGCCCTGTGCCCGGGCTGGCAGGGGGACCCCTGGCGGTACCAATGGAGCACCCCGGGGATAAAGTGGGTCTGATCCACCATGGTCTTCCATCAACGGCGAGCCAGGGAGCAGAAATTCAGGGTGAGGCTTCACCCCAGACGGCGCTGGAGCTGGTCCAGCTGCCGAAACACGGTGAACTTGGGTGCTACCTGATAGTGTGAGAATGACCTTCATAGTCACACTTCATTAATGATTCTGGCACATTCTCAGCTTCATGCTGCCTCAAGAGAAATTATTTCGTTCTGCCTGAATATCACAATATCAAAGGTCTTACGGTGCAAGTCGGCTTTCGAAAAGGCAATACTGAGCTCTTAGGCTCTCTCTCTCTCACTCACACACACACACACACACACACACACACAAGCTAACTAATGCCATGAAGCTTTGTGTCAATAACAAGCAGCAGCACAACCCAAGAACAATCCATTTGAAACGGTCCGTCAATGTGCAACGTCAGTATACACAATGGCTAATAGGACAAGAATGCTTCACAGTCCAGCCAGGAGACATCAATGCGTCAACGGGGTGTGTCAATCAACGAACAGTGCTTGCGCATTCATGCAAATGTGTGTGTGTGTGTGTGTGTGTGTGAAAGAGAGAGTCTGAGCATTTGTGCACACAATGAGCCCAACAATAGCACAAGGAGTCAAAAGCCAAGGGCTCCAGACACAGCTGTGTGAGAGTGAGTTGTGTGAGAGACGGCCGCCATCTTGCCTGAGCAGGTCTGTAACAATGCCAGAGATTAACTGCACCTTGCTTTCCCTTCACACACCCCTGCAGATGGATCCACGCCTCCATAAAGACACAGCGCCGGCCACCAACTGGCCTCCCACACCCCACTGCTGTGGACGTGTGCCCTCCCTCCTGCTAAATGAGGACAGCTTCCTGAAGACGCAACCTGGATGGCCTGATACACGGTGACCAGCTGAGAAATGCATGGTGCCACAAACACCAACCTTTCCTCCACTCAGAGACTCACAGAAGGTGGCACCGCTGGCCGTCCCTCTGCGGTTCAATCACAGCTACTGCCAGTGGGCCCATCCTGCCCATTTATCAGCAATCGCTTAATTAGCCTAATTGTCCTTATATTATAGGAGTTTATATACTTATCCATGTCCCGCAATCGATCTGCAGCAGCGAAACGCCAGCTCAGCTCATTCGGAGTAAGCTGACGGGGACACTCGCCACGACGGGAGAAGAATGGGCGCTTCAAGGTACCCATTCACCCGTCGACAAGACACCGAGATTGATCTCAGGAAGGGAATCAATGAAGAGCAAATTTAATTTTCTTCCATGGCATCCTTTGTCCGCCAAACAGAGACTTCCACTTGGAGAAGATGGATGCCGAAGTTGGCAGCCTGCTGCTCAGCCATGTCACATTCATCAACCTCCGCAGCGCCCCCTGGCACTACAACAACACATTTAATATCAATCATTTTCATATTTTATTAATCCTGAAGGGGGAGTAGTGAGCAATTTTACAAAAAACACTCACCAAACAGGAGAAAATAATGTACTATAATTTTACGAATACAAAAGCAACCATTCAATCTCAAGATAAAAGGCAGATTCTGGCATGGCAGGAACTGATTACAGAACAATGGGCATCGTGTGAATATTTTACCGCAGTAAAATTTGTCACTTTGCTTAGACGGACACCTTTGCAGCTCATTAAAGCTTCCAGCAGAGTTGTTCATTAATCCGACAATGTACAGGCATATTTTTGCACTCCTTTACAAAGAAGTGCATCCCTTTGAGAGCTGTTGCCACGCTGCCCACGTGACCCACGTCTCCTCCATGTGACGACTTATTGTCTCTTTAATGTGGATAATCGAGGAGGAGTTAATCTCGATGAGAATCAGGGAAGCCACACTGTGATGACAAGTGAAAAGTGTATAATGCAGGCAGCCAATTATCCTTCCTTCCTCTCTGCTCTCAATTATCTACTTAGTTTTTAATCTGCAGTGACTCACTGGCAGAGTCATGGGGAGCTACAATTCTCAGATCGAGTGACTCTGTGCTGTTGGGTGGGCAACCTTTCGGAGTCCAATCTGGCCGGACGTGCAGGCAACAGACCCACCTCTAGTCTCACACTCCGGGCCAGACTGGGCTGTGGAAATGTGGCTGTGAATGAGGTACCTGCAAGTGCTTATGGAAGGAGTGGAGAGGAACCGCGGTGAGAGCTGAATGGTAGCATGCTGTAAATGGAAAAGAGGAGGGGGGGATGGGGGTGATAAGAAAAAGAGGGGCGCTGATAGGAATATATCAGTATATTAGGGGATGTGGATAGCAAAAAGGGGACAGTATATAAGGGGATGTGAATAGAATAAAGGGGACAATATATAAGGGGATGTGGATAGCAGGAAGGGGACAGTATATAAGGGGATGTGAATAGAATAAAGGGGACAATATATAAGGGGATGTGGATAGCAGGAAGGGGACAGTATATAAGGGGATGTGAATAGCATAAAGGGGACAATATATAAGGGGATGTGGATAGCAGGAAGGGGACAGTATATAAGGGGATGTGGATAGCAGGATGGGGGCAGTATATAAGAGGGTATAGATACCAAAAAGGGGACAGTATATAAGGGGATATGGATAGCAGGAAGGGGACAGTATATAAGGGGGTCTGGATTGCAAGAATGGGACGCCATCACACCCCTACATAACCCTAAAATTCCAAATACAAACAAACCTAATGCATCAGCTCTGCTGGGAAACGTCTAACCCCAGGAGAAAATGGCTCTCACCGAATGAAGAGTGCCTGGCTGAGTCATTACACGAAAAAAAGAAAGGGCCTTGCAGATCAGTGGTCGCTGTCAGGGATGGATCGATATGTGCAGCGGCGCCTCTGCTGGACACATTGTCACGAGAACGAGACTGAGACGAACGGCCCAAGAGTCATTTCCCATCATCTCCGTAAGACCGCGCTCTACGAGATACGTGAAACTGAACTGTATCTATGTCCCCATTATCTACTAAGCAAATCAGGACGATGACTGTAATTACAGGTGTTGGTACTGAGGATGCAGGACGGTGATTTGCAGTAAGCTGTAGCCCTGGGCTGTCCTGTCTTTGCTCTGTGGGGCTTTACGATGGGCATTAGAGGCCCGATTTACTGCCCTGCATCTGTAAATCGATTGGAGACTGCGGTTTAGACAGTGTTTTGTGCCTTTGCGAAACAGGAATGAGGGGCTGGGCTGCATCACTGGGCATAAACACGGGTCCAGCATAAAGAAATGTCCTCTGCTTCAAGCCTGCATAGCTGTGTCCCATATCAACCCTCAACGTTTCCGTCTCCATTTAGTAAACATAATATCCAAAGGCCGCAGGCTTTTTTCGGACTGTAGGTAATGATGCTAATGATTATTATCAATCCAGCCATTACCAAAAACAGCTATGCTAATGCTAATGATCAATCCAGCCATTATACAGAACAGCTAGCGGTCATGCTCGGTTAGCACGTTGCTGTAAGCTGCCCCCATAACAAACATTGATTCAGCGGTGCCAGATGTTCAGATGGAGTTGTGCCTTTTTGTTTGTATTGTGGTCCTAGTAAGCCACCTAACGGTCTGCTGAAAGATTTGTACCTTCTCTGCAAATGGACGTCATTAACAGGAGGAGATGGTTGGAGACAGCGTGAAAGAAAGCTGTCGAGGATTTTGGGCTTTTTGAATACCTGAACCAGGTAAAGGAATGAGCTGGTGTCCGGAGAATTTCAGCTACTAACATTTATGAGTGAATTTCGGTGAGGATGACACTTATCCTCCATGTTCTCAACTGGCAGGTTGAACCTAGAATCCTGCTGCAATTAAAGAAAGGGGGATGCTGTGAGCTTCACGTAATGATGTGAGGTTTATCCTGAAGCTGAGGAAACCCCGATACACAGACAACTGCCACAGCTCAAACTCAGGGAGGTCATTCAAAATACAAGACAAGTCACTTCTGGTTTAGGTGGTGCACCAAGGACATGTCAGGTGACACTGATGTCACCTCTGAGGGTAAGACCAGTGTTTCAAATTGAGGGTGTCACCATTTTAAATATTGGGAGGGACAGGGACAGATACATTAAGTGACTATGTCCACACTGCTACTCTCAGTTTTTGCATTTCGTCCAAATTACCTCAGAGTTTTCAGCCCATATAAACAAAACCTTTGTAAAAACTCTCACAGCCGTATATTTCTGAAAACTGTTGTTGCAGTGTGGATGAGTGAAAACGGAGACTTTTGAAAATGTGAACTTCAAAGCCGCCCTAATTGGTCCCTACTCATAGTTACACCTTCTCATTGTCTGATTGGTCACCTGGCCACCCTCCCGGGAGTAAACAGTATCCCAGCATGACAGAAACGGTGGAGCTCCTTTCAATGGCACTTTCCCCGTTACTGACCTCTATGCAGATAAATAGCATGTTGTATAGCGGTTGCTGCATACTTGCACGAAAAGAAACTCATTTACTGGTTACTTTGTATATGCCCAATGTAGGCTAATAACTACATTATATAAATGCAAATTTATTTATATTTAAAAGCAGAATCCTGGAAAATACTGAGTGGGCCCCCCATGAGTAATGCCTATGCTTCAAATGCTTCTTTCCTTGAACAAGCTGGCAGATGGGACCTGGCCCCTAATCAGGTGACCACAGCAGTCGTGCTCAATGGGCTGCCTGGCAGTCATTCCCTTCGCCATGGGGTGGCCTGCAGGGGCCTAGGACTGGATGACAGTCCGTGACGTTATTTAGGATGGCATATAAGCAGCCTGGGTCAACGTATCTAGATACTCAGTGCTTTAGGAATGGGGATCTACTAGCCAAATACCTCAAGTAAATATGAAGTACCCCCCCCCCCCCCGGTTCTGAGAGTATAGTGCAGGGGTATGGACCCCGAGTGCTGTCTTGTGGAAATTAACACTAAGCCACAACAGATGACCGGGGAAGGAAAAAGGAATGTAACACAGGGGTGGGGCCACAAGGGCACGGGTCCCAGCTTAAAGCTGATTGGCTGCCACAGTGTCCCCTTGTCTGTCACTCACCAATATAAAAATTATCATTGGTTAATGATAAGGTTAGCTCCTCTGTAAGAATCATGATCCCTCTTATACCCACCACCTTAAAAATCCTAGAATCACCCCTGGCAGGCAGAGTAAGGCACTGTAAATCTCAGCAGCATACGAGAGCAGCCAGCCAGCCTCCACTGGCCCAGTGGCCAAAAGCGCCCACGATGGAGAACTCACGCCCCGCCTCGCAGCCCCGGCGGCCAATCAGAGTGGCACCTCGCTCTCAGCGGCCACCGTGGGTGACCTGCCACGGGCAATTAAAGCAGCACGTTCAGACGAGGCGGCATGTGCTTTCGAGGGTTTGAGCCAAAGTTGGAAGAAGTACAGGCTGGCAGGGGGTTGGTGTTGGTACACCCCTCCCCCCCCCACCCACCCAGTGGCATGCCTCCCCCGTGATGCTGCAATGCGGTCTTTCATTTCCCATTAAGTGCTGGCAATGAGACGCCATCGTGCAGGAAGAGAGAGCCAGGCAGGGACACTACCACCTCCGAGAGCCAGTTTGTTTGATGGTACCACTTCCAGGGTCGTTTAGTTTGAGGGTACCACCTCCCGGGGCAGTTTCGTTCGATGGTACCACCTCCAGGGGCCATTTCGTTCGATGGTACCACCTCCGGGGGCCATTTCGTTTGATGGTACCACCTCCGGGGCCATTTCATTTGATGGTACCATCTCTAGGGGCCGTTTTGTTTGATGGCACCATCTCAGAGGGCCATTTCATTTGACGGTACAACCTCCCAGGGCTGTTTCGTTTGACCGTACCACATCCGGGCCATTTCGTTTGATGGTATCACCTTCTAGTTCTATTTCATTTGACAGTTCCGGCAGGTTAATGTTCTGCCCTCTCTCCTGTCTCCAGCTGCGTGTGGGTCTGGGGGTGCAAGCAGAGAGCACCTTGAGGGGCCTGCTATGAATTATGGGATGCTGTGGTGTGCGGTCTCCATGAGAGATGTACGCGGCATGAGCTGGGAGGACATGAAGAGAGAGAGAACATCAGAGCTGGGTTTTTTTTTAGTCGCTGGTCTGCCTGGCTGAACCTCCTACTGCTTCTGCAGAACGGGGACGCCACACACACACACACACACACACACACACACACACACACAATGTCACTTCCACTACATACTGTCCTCTTTCTGCTATCCACACCCCATTTTATACTGTCCATCTGATGTCATCTGAAATGTCCAGACTGTGTGTGACAAAGTGGAAGGTCAAGCCCCCCCTCAAATGCCACCCCAGTCAAAGCGTGTGCTTCCATCCCATAAACATGCTGCCTGGGAATCTGCTGGGCCTGTGATGTCACCTGTGATGTCACAGTCTGCAGAGCACTTGCATGCTTCTTGGCTCCTCTTCCCGGACTATGACGCATTCCTTCAGAAGTTCTAAGTGACATCTTGTGAACGATAAATGTGTCATGTCTTTGCACATTATCCAGCCCCGCATCACATCGAGCATGCTCCCTATACTGGCAAATAATGAAGCTCAAGGCATGTACAGGGGCGGGGCCACAGGCCATTGACCCCCGCTGAAATCTGATTGGTTCCTGTAGTGCCCTCTCTCCTGTCACTCAACAATTCAAAACATTAGCCAATTATAAGGTTGCCCCCCCTAGTATGAATTATGGCCCCTCAGTCTGCACTCCTTCTTTGATTAAGGGATTATATCTAACTGGACTCCCAACATGCGGAGGGTTCATCTGGCTCATATTTACATTTAATCGCTTCCAAAAACACAGAGTGTAGGAGCTGGAACCTTCAGACATTCAGTTATGTGTAATTGTGGTAACTAAGTGATTAAGAGGACACAGTGACCTCCAAACACATGGTCTTCCTGTATGATTTTTTCACACACACAGCAGCATATACCCAGTGGTATGCCCTCTACTGGTGGATAAGCAGAACTGTCAGCCATGTGTCAGCCTGGTCCCCCCATCCCCTTCCTGCTGGCTCTGTAGGCCTGCACCCCTAAAAATGCCAAAACAGGTCCAAGGTATCCTTCCTACTGGGCATGGGCTAAGCAATAGCGAAAAAAGATGGACCATCTGAATACAAAATGAGCAACAGCAGCACCCAAACATCTGAGTACAGACTGGCCTTCAGTTTTCTCTATTCGCACCTGTCTGCAGCTCAGTAGCCCTGAGGTTGGGCGTGATTTATGAATCTTTCACCTGACCTTTCAAACCGCAGCTCACAAGAGCCAGAGAAGAGCCGGGGAGAGAGCCGAGCCTTACTCTTGTCCAGAGAAGAATCCGGGGTGTTGAAATCCATCAGGCTTGTTATGTCAGTTTTATAGCAAACGTCTGTCGCTGGCTTCTGTCTCTGGTGCACAGACGGTTCTGGAAGACAACAGACGACAACAGACTGAAATTCACAGCGCAGGAAACACATTTGCTAAAGCACTGCCAACTCGGAGCTCACGTTACTAGATTGAGACCCAAATGCCGGGTCTCAGCTCAGGACATCAAAGACCCCCGGCAGCCTGACACCCAACGTGAGGACATGCCGTGTCATGATATCAGTCGCTGAGGGAGAGAGAGAGAAAAAAAATAAAAATAAAAAATAAAAATTGCCAAGATGTGAGAACGCAAACCTGACAAACACAAAGCACAAAGAGATCCCAGCCTTGTTTTACATCAGTCATGTACAAAGAAGACAGTCCTACCCACTCTAGGCCAGTCATACTCACGGTAGTGACTGACTGGTTGGTTGTTCATAACACTACATTCTTTACTATGCTGTTGAGTTCACTGGCATTCACTGGAAGCAGTGAGGACTATCATATGTTCATCTCAGAAGATCAGAGCAACATCAGCACCCTCACAGTGTAATGGCACCAGACGTACTCACAGCTCCCAGTGCAACCAGACAGGTGTTGGGAACTGGGTCCTCCCTGGCCATAACCCTCCAGTGATGAGACATGCTTGGCTACAAGCTCTCTATACCGTAGTCTGTAAATATGCCCATAACAGCGCAGACCCTTGCATAACATAACAGGCAAGAGCCTCATTATCTTAAAGGGTTTTTAGATTAAGTTTCCCCATTGGTTCAAACCAGCATGCATGATGCTGAATTCAGTCGCAGAAAGGCGCGTAAAAATGGAAACAGGTTTCTTTTTGTGATCACGGCAAACGACAGGGGGGAACTGATGTACACAACTAACAGATCCACTGAGGGGTATCAAATTAGGGCCACCTGGCCTTTCTCAGTGCTTTTCATCGATCGCTTCCCTGAGAGTACACCTTCACCCGCAAGAGAATGACACTCAGCTCTGCGACCAATGCTACGCTATGACCATAATTAGGAAGAGAGAGACATCTGTACCTGATCATTTTAATGTCCATCCAGCTGGGAACTGACATTTAATGACAGAAAGTTTCAGGTGGGGGGGGGACATATTTAAATGCTGCCCCATGCGCAAGTCGATAAACAACATGAGTATGCTAGGGCATTAATCTGTGACAAAAAGCGCATTTAACAAACATAACTGTTCAGGATGGTATTAAGCACAGGTGATGTACACTGAGGAATCCTCTGGACTACCTGACCCTGAAAAAGGTCTGAAATAACTGCTCTAAGCAGTCACTTGGTCAGTCACAACGGGCTGTACGATCCCCCGGTGAGGTGGGACACTTGGGGATTGGTGGTGGCGAGGTGGGAGGGGGGGCAGGAAGCCATAAGCAGGCATCCAGGGCTCCCTGGGAGACTCAAATGCCTTTACAGGACGAATGCGGGTGAATCACCATTGTTAGTATAATAATAGCGGTAGGTGTATTTGACCAGGCTAGCTAGCTACAGATAAGACGCCGGTGTTGCAGCAGTGTGGCCTGAGAGCAGCCGATATGGGAGCGTGGAGAGCTGGTGGGGAGACCGCGTGCTCGCTGAGAGCCGGTGGGGAGACCGCATGCTCGCTGAGCTGTCTACATACCTCAAGGGGCTCTCAGACAGTCCCCTTCCCGAAGGTGTGAGATACCCCACGGAGTTATAACTCTCAAACAGTGACTGGGATGCCATCTGGCAAAAGAGCACAGCCATGACTTCCAACCTGGAAGCCATAATAGACGACGCACAGAAACAGCCCATTAATGAATGGAGTGAGGTACAGACACAAAAGGATGGAATCGCACGGAGTTTAAGTTCAGATCGAGTTTGCCTGTACTGTCATTCCCGGTAGCAGTGACAGCAGCCAGGTCTTAACTGCTGAGAAACACTGCAGATATTTATGGGACTTTAGGACCCATTATGGGAGAGACAGGGGGGAGAGAATTAGGGAATTGGTCACAGCGGTTCCACACAGTCGAGCTGGGCGGACGCACAGCGGCGAGCCAACGTCTTGGGCATTAATCTGGCCCACGCTTGTCGTGACCTGGGGGGGGGGGAGAGCATCGCCTGCGAGCTCCCCTGATTACAGCACGGCCCTCCTCGAGAGACGCTGACATCCTGGCACTGGAAAGGAGCAGTGCAGCAGAGATAAGGGCCATCGAGGCTCAGTGGCAGCTGATAAACACATGGGCTTGCTGAAGGAAACATTCAGCGTTTCCTCCCACATTGACTAAAAAAAAAAAACGCCAGCCCATCGTGAAAAAGAGTGAAATATCACCGTCCGCTTAGGAGCAGGGTGCAGGATACAGATTAATAAAATAAGGTTTCCTCCAGCACTCTGGCTGATACGGACCAATATCCCAACTGGAAAAATTACCAAACACCAGACTGGCTCATTCTGCTCTGCCAGACTGACTGCGAACAACCAAAACAAACTCGAGGGGGGGGGGCAATATTCTAGACCCCCAACAGTTTACCGCCAACGGCCAAGAGGAGGTTAACAGGGAAAGCTACAGTTCCAGGGCCGAAAGTATTTGCAATTTATATCTGAAATTGAATACAGAAAGATTGTGTGGGTAGGACGTGAAGGCACGATTTAAAATCCACTTTCTGTGCCGTCTTTTCCATTCAGCTCAGACACCAGGGTGCGGATGAAAGATGAATCCTTATTTAAACCTAAACTGCAGCCCAACCTATTTATCATGTTATTTTGGCTGATTTATTTTGGCTGCGCGATGGCAGAATAATCCCCCCATACGTGAGCGCAATATTAATCCATAAAAAGATGCGACTTTGCCTCAACTATGGACCAAGGTTTCCTACCACAAGCCACTTATTCTGATAAGTGGCTCCAAGGGACGCAGTAAACACGAATGCGTCTCCGAATGCGCCGACTGCTTGCAGTGCCTGCCATATGCGACGGACGGCACAGCGAGATCGTCTCGATATTTTCCGAATTGGGTTTTTTTCTCCCCCTCTTGCTTTCCCTTCTGCCCGTCAGGATGTAAACACTGTCGCATGGCACAAAGACGGTGACACCCGTCTCTGTCTCCTGCCCGCTGATTTCACACTCCCACGGCATCAGATGTCAGAGCAGTTGCTTTCTAGTGGAGCAAAGTCCAACAGTGGAAAGCGTACAAGTCATCATACAAAGCTGTGCTAAAGTCGACAGGTCCAAATTAACGCTGATCATTCTGAGATGCCCACTGCACTACCATGGAGCCCCAACACACGAGGGCTATGCTGCATATTCGCATAACATGGCCGCAAGCACACTCCTGCATACTAAGAACATATAAGGATCTTACATGTGACAGTCTATAGCTGACTTACGTCTATCTTCAATAGATGATTATGGAATACAGGGTTGCAGTCAGGGCTGGATTGGCCATCTGTAATACCGCGCATTTTCTGGAAACCAACCCCTTGGCAAAATTTACCATGGGGGACCCCGAAGTCCAGGGGTCATTTTTAATCCCAATCCAGCCCTGACTAAGTGAGCCTGAAACCTGTCCTAGGTGGCAGGGGGTACAAGGTGGCAGTACAGCCTGGATCCTGCCCATCACAGGGCACGTGCGCATGCTTGAGGAGTGAGACCAGTGTGCCATCCTACTGACAGGCAGTACGTCCTTATTACAGTTATACAGACCTGAAGTGACACTCTCACATGATGCATATTTTTAGCCCCAAACTGGTGGTTCTCTTTTTTGATGCCTATGCCTGCTTGGGAGGGGTTCAGGTTGCTGCAGGTGTCGTCAGGCGCCCGCTTGGTTCCGCTCCACAAGCCGCGGCCCCCACTGATCAACGTGCTGCGTCTGGAAGTCGCAGGTTTTTCCACCCTGAACTGCACTTTGATTCTCTGTGCCGGGATCTGTCTGATCAGCTTTAAAAGGCACCTCCGTCTGTCAGATCCCGGGCAGCCTCTTCCACCTCCGTCTGTCAGATCCCGGACAGCCTCTCGACCCCGTCTGCCCTTTTCGGCCCCTCTGCTGCAGGAGCTCATTCCTGGGACGCGCCCCTCTCCTCGCAGGACTTGACGAGCGCAATTTGGGATCGTCACCGTTTCGCGCCGTCTGGAAAGCGGAGTCATCAGGGTGACGAAGGAAGTCGAGTGAGTCTGTTGAGGGTGGGGGGTGATTGGAGTGTTTCCTGGGGAACTTTCTGTGCTACCAGCTAAAAAATAAACACTTTACTCAGTGCAATCCTCACCATTATGGTGCACTATGGGGCGGTGAGTCTCTGTGCCCGTGATAAGAAGGTTGCCCGTTCGAGACTCATCCCCATGTCGGTGGGCCCTTGAGCCCCAGTTCCAGGGGCGCCGTACATTGTTTGACCCTGTGCTGGGACCCTAGGAGGAATCCTTAAAGCTCAGTTACTGTGACCCTCAACAGTGCCTTTCCCCGGTCCCGCTCAGGGGTCTAAGCTACGCTGAGCTCAACCAATCACAATCCTAGGGCGCCATGCGGACAGAGAACGCACGTAAACAATTTTCTACTCTGCAGATAGCTTACGAGTCCTCAGTTCCAATATCTCCCCCTTCGACTTCTCACACGACATCATCTTTTCCCTGTTTCCGTACACTTGACAAAGGGTTTTATGCCTTTATTGAGGGGCTACAATAACTGCATTCTTGTCGGAATATGTTCACGCTTTGGTTGTTATGGTTACCAAGGGGTTACTGGCTGGGAGCGAAGCCTTAATAGGAAACAGCAGTACAGTAATCACCACTTAACGACATAACACTCCGTAAAGAATATGCTCTTAATCATTTACAGACGCCGCTTTTAGTAGACTTGGGGTCCTCCTTTGATTCACAAAACAAATGGTTTATGTCAATAAAGCAGATGTGTAACTGCGTAGTGTGACAGGTTCCAGGGCAGGGTAAGCATGGAAGACAGAAGGGTTGAAACCAGGGGTGGGCAATCTTAACCACAAAGGGCCGGTGTGTATGCATGTTTGTTTTTGCTGCAACTCCCTAAGTAGGTCACTAATTAGAGGACTGATTGGCTGAAGAGTCCTCACACCTGGGTTTGAACAGCTGACCTAAAGATTACCCCAAAAACCTGCATACACACCGGCCCTTTGCAGATAAGATTGCCCACCCCTGGTTTAAATGGACAGCTTTTCATTACACAAGCAAAAAACTATTACTATAAAAAGCCCCCCCAACAAAGAAAGAAAATATAAAACCCCACAGGCACCAAAGCCATAGAGATATTCCTCCTGATGTTCTTCTTTGTCACTCCGTCACTCCTCCCAGTTAATCCACCCGTATGACACACTGCAATGGTCTAACACGTTAATTATTCCCATAAGAGCCAGCTGCTTTTCATTGGAAGGCCTCTCTGAACATGGGCGGTGACCAGTTGCCATGGGAACCCCAACTCACACCCGAACCCAGAGCCGTGCTGTTGCTCTACCTCCGGCTAGCTAGTACATGCAGCCTCGTTCCTTTTTGAAACCGCCAGGGTCATTAAAGCGGTATGGATAAACAGTGTTCACGCACTATGAATGAGCTACTCAACACTCATGTTCTGTGTGGCGTTAGACGGCAAAATTACGCTGAAGTGCAGAGTTACGGGCTCACAGGCTGACTTTCCACGCGGCCGAGCTTCCAGCTCCGCGCAGGTTTGCAAAAACGACGGTTAGAACATAATTATACTCACAGTGGCCTAAACAGCTGGATTATTCCCATAACAATGCCGGCGGACACAGGTGACGACTCGAGGAAGATTAACGAGCGGAGAGTGACCATCTCTGGCGGCGTGCGCCAGCCGGCTCTTACAGTAAGTTTAGATTAGATCAGACGTTATAAAATGAGCATCTGCACCATGACCTGGACACGCGGTGGCATCGGACGATCTCCCTGCCTCTGTCTGGCAACAGGAACTACCAGAGATTCATCTGAAAGCCCCCTACTTTT
This sequence comes from Cryptomyrus ogoouensis, assembly GCA_025773925.1. Classification (NCBI taxonomy): domain Eukaryota; kingdom Metazoa; phylum Chordata; class Actinopteri; order Osteoglossiformes; family Mormyridae; genus Cryptomyrus; species Cryptomyrus ogoouensis. The sequence continues at coordinate 3,706,601 of JAOYFF010000106.1, read as the reverse complement.
GGGAAATCTGTGCCGTCAAGACAATTGAAGATACAGCGAGGGGAGGGAGGACCCCTGCCCCCCCCCTCAATGAATTTTGCCTGGAAAAGAACAGTGCTGGTAGCTTAATGCTCAAAAACCAAGAGACTGACCCCCCCCCACCACCACAATAGCCACCACCAGGGCTAAACACAGCGACATCATGATCGGCTCCATTTAGGGTGTGGGAGAGAAGCTGGATCCCCCCCCCCCCCACGGCTGGATGGGGTCCGTGGAAGGGGGAGGCTTGGCTAGATCCCAGAAGCCGTCCATCCGTCACGTTCCTCTGGACCGTGGAGCTCTGAGGCCTTTTTGTTTCGATACACAATGGTCCCAGTGTGAGAGGCTGTGCCCCACCAGTTACAGCTGGCTTCTCCAAGCCTGCATGTGTCCAGAATGCTCCGTGCCGTTGCACCCTTGCATAAGGATGTACTCGCCCCTTTATGGAGCATCACACGCCCCCCCCCAGATGGCACCTGAATGCCTGACCCGTAACCCTAACCGACGCAGTCCTTCTGATCTTTTGACAGTGTCATTCCTGCAGAGGTTGCCGTGGCGATACAGGGTTGACGAAAACAAACGGCGACATGGGCCGGGAGGGGACCGCAAGCCAGTGGGGGGCGCCGGAGGCACTTGTGAGGTCACCACAAAGGCGTAGGTGAAGCATCTCCGGCTGTCGCTCATCACGGCCCCTTGTCACTAGTGAACATGGCCCCCGCCTGGCCACAGCAGGTAACTGCGTCGGGAGGCAGCCATATGTGCTGTCTGGCGCCGTCTGCATGCACGCGGATGGGAGCATACGGTCCTGTGCCAACGTGACAAACGGCAGAGGGCTTCATCCGACACGCTGTCTCTGCGCGTTCTGAGCGTAAAGCTGGTCTTTGTAACGGGGGAGGTGTAGAGAAAGTTCTGCCTTTGATCTCTAAGGTGAGATAGTATCTCCATGCCTGCGACTCACAATTAAACATCGCATTCTGCTCAAAGGTTATTCCTCCCCTGATGAGGAGGAAGCGTTTGTGCGCGCGCGGGATCCCATTGTCGGGGCATCGTCGTCTCCCATGGCGACGTTTGATTCCAAAGGCTCACTCTGCAGGGCCGTAACAGACCAGCAAGGTCGCTACGATGCACACGCTACGCCAGTTGCAGGCATGGGCACGGCCTGCTCTCTGCACTTCTGCATGTCCTGTGCCCTTCCCAGAAAAAGGCTAGGCAAGTTTGGGTCTGATGTCATCCCAAGAGGAGCAAGCTGGAGAGCCTAGCTGTGTAATGCGAGATGGTCAGGGGTGGGGCTGGGGCAGGATGGACGTGCTGCCGGAAGGGGGTCGTGCCTACTGCAGTGTGATGGCCAATGACAATCTGGCGGGGGGGGGGCGACCATGCAGGATCGCATAGACACAGCCGAAATGCTTTCAGATCCTGACATGCGTCGTGACGACTGAGGGGTAATGGAAACATTCTAGCTAAGGCGGTATTTTTAGCCAGTTACAGCAGGGTGTCGCATTCAAAGTAACCTTGCAGCGTGCTCCTCTTTCAGGGCAGGAACCTGTGTGCACCCGGATGACCCAGACCTGACTGAAACGACCCCGAACTGTCCTGGGGGCCACACCAGAAAAATAAAGAATGACCAGGCTACCCAGCAGGCTCTACCATGGCTGGAAGCGATCCTCAGTAAATGAGCAGGCCATTATTGTATAAACCTACTCCAAATCTGCTCAGAGATAACCTCTTAGGATCAGCTTTGTAATCTGTGTCCCACTGCGTCTACCAATTCAACAGCACATGTTGAATTTAACAGCTTGATCTGGAATGATCTTTAGATAAGGGTATCTGCATAAACAATGTGATCATTAGCATATATAACAAACGCTCGAATAGCAAACTGAACATAAGACAACTGCAGCCAGCTGAATACGGCATTACATCCATAACTATGTCATTGCACCCATCATCAGAGGTCACTTTAAATAGCTCCTCTTCACACGTTACAGACTCACCTGCAAGGTGACAACGCGAGCACTTACTGTATAAGGGGGAGCGTTTTACACGGTGCTCTTCCCCAGCACCAACTCTCTGCCTCTTTGTCCATCACCCTCATCGTTCACGGTGCCATTCTTACCAGTTCCTGCCATCTACCTTTCTCATGTGGCCAAACGTACCAGAGCCTGCCGGCGCCCAGCTCCAAACGCACCAGAGCCTGCCGGCTCCCAGCTCCAAACGCACCAGAGCCTGCCGGCGCCCAGCTCCAAACGCACCAGAGCCTGCCGGCACCCAGCTCCAAACGCACCAGAGCCTGCCGGCTCCCAGCTCCAAACGCACATTTCCGAGTCCTGAAAGGCACAGACACTGCATCCGCCGGACACTGAGCCGGTCCATTTGGACCTTTATCTGTGGCAGAGTTCTGTCTCTATAGATCTTTTTGATTGTACCAAATCACCCAAGTCATGTTGGGATTGAGTAACTGCCTGTGGCAACTGCTGCAGCATAATTTGTTAAATTCAATGAACCTACAATTCAATTCACCTTTCATAAATGCTGAATTTTGTATTCAGTTGTTGCTGCCAATGACATTGACTGTTCATCGTTCCTAACTGCTCAGCCAGTAGAGGGCAGTAGTGATCCTAAAGCCCATCCCCAAAAAACACAGGATGCACAAAGCAGATGGCAGGATGTCAGATCATCACAAATCACACACACTTACTTATATTATACACAAATGAGAGACATCTGGTCACCTAACTGTGCCTTTGGACATTGGAAACCAGAGGATGTAGAGAAATCCCGCACCAACCTGGGAACAACATGCAAACTTCACACACACCCACAGACATGACCGGGGGGGGGTTGGATCAAACCCACAAGCCACCCTTAAACTGTCATAAATGTTACCTTTTCTGTGCGTAATTAATAGGCATAAATCAGCAGGCAGTGACTTAAAGGCGCTTAGATGAACTGCTAACAACCAGAACAATATCCAGCAAATAAGTATAAAAAAAAACTTCCAAGCATATAACTGCAAAACTAACTGCGAATGTATGACCAGCAAACAGATTTTCAATTCACAACCTATTTCAGACCACTTCTAACTCAGGGGATGAAAATGCGCGAGACTCCAGTAAGATATTCACGCTGTAGTGTGCATGCAGCAGGCTAGGAAAATGCGACGATGAATTGAAGGTTTGTGAAATTGCAAAGAATGAGAATCTTCTGTTTATCCCTCCTCCCCCCCGGGTGGAAAATAACGGCGAATCTGATGCTGCCGTTGCATTTCTAATCCTGCGACCGCTGGTCTCAGTGCTACTCAGTGGAAATCACTATATAGCATCAACGTGATGCCTGTGACAACAGAAATGGGTATGAATGAGTGTGGTTTTCATAGACTGAATTTCAATGAAAGTGGGCACGGTGGAAAAAACCCAAAGCATTCGCAGTCTTCCAGTCCCAAACACTGGTTTGTTAAGCTCTGTGACTAGAGTAAACACGGCAAAGCACGAACGGCTGATTTCCCTGCTCCCTAAGGCCCGCGCTTCCTAACTGATCCCACAGAGCAAAGCGGCCACACCTTAATCGCCGTTATCCAGAATGTCCGGCATGTTACCTGTAGCTAAATGATACACGATACGGAATTCCGGGAGCCCTGGAAGCTCACAGGAGCAGACCTGCTCCGAGTCCCTGTGTCCCAGAAGAACTGGGAGAAGGATTTATCCAAGATTTTGTATAAATGATGAAATGACGGATTGCCACACACTCTCACCAAGTGCCTTTGGGGCGACTGTTACGAAAGGTGCTACAAAAAAATAAACTGAAATGAGAGCAGATGAAGGAGAAAGATATCATTGGGCTCAGATCCTATTCCCTACTGGGTAATCCAGTCTATGGTTGCCTCTACCAGGACCAAAGTGAGCGAAGGAAATTCTAAGCAAGTACCGTCTAACAAACCAGACTAACCTGAAGTGAAATAAGCAACCCCATTCACTATGAATTACCTTATTATTTAAATTAATGAAATATATTCCATTTTAAATACGTGTTTTGTATGTATCTTAAATGTCTCCATCAACTTCTATATTTCTTTCAGAGCCACAGGTGCAGATATGCAGCTGAAAGATGGTACATGTGGAGGTTGAGAGCAGCAGTCTCCTCAGAATATCCCTGCGACGCCCACACCAACAGGCCTGCCTCCCGGTACAGCTGCTTAGCATAATGGGAACACGGCACAGGGGCCCGGCTAATGGGTTAGCGCTGGCTTCAGCATGATTGCGTTTCCTCCGTCCCTCCGGCAGTGACAACCGGGGTGGAGAGAGAAGCCTGACAAAGCCGTGGGTGGACAGGTCCTTTCATCTATCCATCACGTGGCCGCTTATCCTCTGCAGCAAGCTAGGGACCTGTCTCAGGAAGCAGGGGACGCCCGGCGTGGGGTTCCAGTCTATCGCAGTGTGGTCTCTCTCTCTCTCTGACACACACACGCACGTTTGCATACCTATCTAAATGGGGACCTTCCATTCATTTCTATGGGGAAAAAACCCTAATCCCAGTCACAACACCCTTAGCCCCTACCCAGCCCTAACCTTACACACACACACACACACACACAGAAGGCTACTGTGCTGCTTACTAAACCGTGACGCAATATGAGAAGATGTAGCGATGAGCGGGCACCAAGATCTACTTTCATGCATATATAACAGCGAGGAACCCTTTAGAACCCTCATCCTGAAGTTGTGCCGCATGGGGCAGCTGTCGTTTGCAGCCCCTATAAAAGCAATCCGCTTATCCGTCACCTTACATAAGATGTCAGCAGTCGGCAGGCTAATGGTTCGCACAGCTAACGCAGACAGCTAACCACTGACGGAAGCATGTTTCCAAGTCCCAGTAATTTTGAGGAGCACTGTTAAGAAGTGCTAAGGCCTGAAGCTCTGGAGAGTGGATACTGGGCTGCAGGATTGCCAGTGGCTTAAAGACTTAAGCTAATTTGGTACCTTTGAGCGGTGCCTGAAAGTCAGCTCACTGGGACCTCCAAGAAGAGCTTCTGGGTGCACCTTAGAGTGGTCAACAGGTCATGGCGGCTGTGAGTACTGCCCATACTTTGCAAGAAAAGGGGAAGGCTTTCAGGGACTCAAACACTAGGGGGCACCCATGAGTAAGAATGTGGATAAAGGTGGCTTTGGAGATGGGGGTAGGCGTTTGGTAGAATTTTTCAGGTTCTCAGCCATGCTTTTGTGTGGCCCTGGAGGCAGTTACTGAGGATCCTCTGCAAACCACCAAATGCCATGGTATCCCATCATGCCATGGGGCAACCCAGTCAATATATGAGAGACGATAAATGGGGAAGATATGGATGTTTCAGGGGAGGAAAGGATCATGGGACAAGCCCCCCTACTCTACTGGAACCAACTGTATTGGATTATAAAGTAGTTTCCTTCAGTATCAACTTAAATTACCACAGAAGGAACATCCAGCTATATTAACAGGTTAACTCACTGGATGGAAGTGACAGTGTCAGTGACAAGAAACATAAGCAGTGGGATGAATGGCGTCGCACGGCTCTGCAGTTTTTCAAAAGCCGGTTCATTTTAAGGTTATATAAATAAAACCATGGCATTCGTTATCTGCTGCATGTGATACCACAACAGAGAATCATACTTAAGAAATACAATGTTGTATTAAATGGTAGGTTACAAAGTTTCACTCCTTTGCCCCGGAAAGATTGGATGCCCGATGTAAAAGGCTGATTCATTAATAAATACCGAAATACACGCAGGTGATCCGTGTTCCTGACCAAACAGTGGCAGAACAGTTTCAGTGATGCTCCACACTCTGTAAAACAGGAACGATCCAGAGTGTTAAGAAAATCACTGCTCCCTTTCCTCCCGGTCTTTATATAATTTTATTTAAAATGAATGACAGCACACTATTAAACCAATCAGCATACATCTATTGGGGTTGGGGGGGGGCTAGCGACATCCCCTGTGGAGCGCCTTTGTTTTTGAGCCCGTTACAGAAGAGGCAGTGAACACCAACCTGTCAGCATCATGAGTGACTCCCAGGTTCTGATCAGATTTGCGATCCTTCATATCCTGCTACGTTCGTTCAGAGCTGCCGCTCAGGATGGGCAATTCACAAGCATCTACTCGACGTGGGGGAAGCTCAAGATACACGCATGTTTCTGTTATTGGCTATGGGGGCGGGATTCAAATAAATAAATAAATAAATAAAAATCGATGGCTAAATAGCATCAGGTCTTGGTGGTGATTTGATAGTGGCTGGATTCCTGCACTGGGTGATGTGGGGGGGGGGGAATCCCCTGAGGCCACAAATCAAGAGCAGAAAGGAGTCCGGGCTTAATCTGTAATATCTACGACATGAAAGGAGATAATCCCTGATTTACCGCCGTGCCCGGTGGCTCAGGTCTCGCCTGCCTCTATCCTCACAATTAAGCACATTTAAGGAGGGAGGTAATGGAGGGAGCGGCCAATAGGCCCCCCCAGGAGGAGCTGCAAGTCAGGTGGGGGCTTCTGACAGGAAGCTAATGGCGGCTAAAGCCTGGGAAAGCAGATGCGGGGGGCCAATAGCATTAGCGTCAAATCGCAATGTCACGGGGAGTTTCCTGCGCTGCGGAACCGAGGCTCCTAGTGCCAGTGGAGTGCGGCTATCAGACTCACAGTGGCATGGAGTCCGTCTGAGACGTTGCGTTTGTATGTGCATGCGTGTGTGTGCGTCTCTGCGTGTGCATCCATGTCCCAGGCAGATACTCGATCTAAAATCGCTTCAAGGAACGTCTGCAGCTTCATAGTTTCTACTAATTATTGCTGTCAGATATGATGTCCCATCAAGGAAACTGCCTCAAAACACTTCTTTAAAATACACAGGCAGCTCAACATAGTAACTTGTGAAAAAAATATCAGAGACACACAGTATTTATGGAAGCGATAATGCAAACGCCTGTAAGTTAGTTCACCTTTTATCTTTCATTTATTTAGTATGTATTCTTTACCGCATCTATAGAACGTCCTGAATGGTATGAAAAAGTTAAATCCATTTTACGTGAAATGTGACTCACGTAAGGGTTTTTGGAATAGATTATGTACGTCACTAGAGAGCCGCGTATTCTGGTGTTGGTTTACATTTCCTAAGCATTCTTGGGTCACGGGTACGACCGCAGAGCATCCCTGGGAGGAGAACCTGAAGCCGTGACCCGTAGGCTGCCAGCTTCCACACTACGCTCCTCTTACCGTAATAACTGCATTAGCTGCTAACACAAATATTAGCCAAGTGAAGGTGCTAATCTACTGTGGTGACAATCTCATTATAGATAGACGAGGTGGGGGGGGCCGCAGGTGTACACATACTGCAGGACTCATTGTTTGCATTTTATGTTTTTGTTCAGACTTTCTAATTCCCGGCACATTCTACACCAGGCTGAAGCTGGTGACCCGCTCGTAGGATTCGCCACCCTAGAGAGATGAAACATTCCGGGCGTGTTTACGGAGACCCAGTGCTTAGTGTCACTGCTGCAATGGGTGTTGTGGTGTGCAGGGGGCGCCGTGTGCAGAATGCTAAGCGGCTCTGTATGGTATGCCCCCTCCCCTAACTATGCCCTGTGGCCACAATGCTAAAACAGCACTCTCATGCCCGTCACTGGCCCGGTCCCCCGCTCACAAGGCCACAAGGGGGCTCTGTAGCGGGCAGTCACATTTTCAGATTCTAGCGGAGAGAGTGAGGGGGGGGTGGCTGGGAAAGGCTGTGGGGGTCAGGGGATGTACTCCTTGCTGGAGTAGAAAGATACCCGCCCTCCACTAAGAGAGGAGATGCAGTATTCTGAGAGCAGGGCTGCTGCACAGGAGCTCGCATACGGCGTTTGATCCAGCGACCCACCAACAGTGTCTGCAGCAAGTTATTCAAAAGATATGCCGCCTTACAATTCAGCCTTAAAAAAACACGCCTCTCCATATTCCTATAGAAAGTAACACAAAAAAAAAAACGAGAATGCAACAAGAAATGAGACGATGGCTTATCTGCCAAGTACAGGTACATCGAAATGCTGCTTTTCACATATCGCATCCTGCTCTCCTTTTGAGACACACATAAACGGGGAGGTGAGAGCAAACCTTGGGGTCTGAGCAGAGTCAGGCCGTTTATGGCACTTGTGAAGCACTGTAGGAGAGGTTAAGAACCTTGCTCAAGGGCCCAATGGTGATATCAGTCTGCCGGCCCCGGGATTCAACCCAGCAACCTTCCGATCCTAACCTGCCGAGCCACACAACACTCCCCAAAGGAGATGCGCAAGCCAACCAGGAGTCAAACCTACAGTCTTCAGGCGAGTCATCCTTTGTACCACTGGGCCTCACTCCCTGGCCTGTGGATTCGTGGCTGTTAAGTAACCAGACAAGTGACTGTAAAATCTCACTTTTCAAATCTTACTGCAAGCCTTTTGTTGGTCTCAAGCCTGAAGTTTGAAGAAGCTGCACAGCCAAAGGACTGGGGGTTATTTTGGGTAAAAGACATTTATGATCTGTGCAACCTATATGATTTACTATAAACTGCACACCTTTCAATGAACGACTCAACCGTCTTCAGCCGGGGCCGTGATCAGGCTGTCATAGGTGACCAAGCAAAAAAAAAAAACAAAATGGACGACTGTTTTACAGCCCTATCGATTTATTAACAAAAAGCGACACAGAGGGCAAACTCACACAGAGCTGTGGAAACACCTCTGCGGGGGTATCGACTCAGGCAGGTGGCTGGGGGGGGGGGGGGCATCTGCAGCCAAACCCAGAGGATGATAGTGTGACAGCAGTGGCCCGATCTGTGGTGGGGTGTAGTGCAAACAATACAGTCTAAAAATCACACATGCTCTTCTTGAGAATAGACTGCAATGCGTCAACATGAGAGACCAGAAGAAACACTGGAAACACTGGAATAGGGACAGGTGGCAGCTTGGGAAATATAGAACGCAAAAGCTGGACTTTCAGGTCCCGAGGCAGCATCTTAGACATGCATGGAGTGGACAATATAATGGAATTATCTAACGATTTATTAATTTCTGAGACCGAGCAAAGAGTGGGGCCACCTTTCAGAACAGCTTATATCCTTCTTGGAATACAGTCATTGCAAGCCCTGAAGTGTCCAAGGACATTTATTTATTTCAAGAAGAAAAGCTTCCAGTTCTTTAAAGAATATAGTAGGTAGAAATCTACTTAATACTTCATACCAGAACATTCCATAAAGGTTCACTGACGAGTAGACTGGTGACTGGAAGGAGACTGACATCATGGTGCTCATGAAGCCACATCTGAGTTTGTTTAGCAGTGTGTATGAGGACATTACCTTCTAGGAACAGGAACATCATCAGGCAGCCATGTTGGTAGCACAAGGTACAGCTGGTCCTGTGAGACTACCTCACATTCCTTAGCGGTTATAAAACCATGCAGAGGATCATCAGACCTAATGACTTCCACGGAATGGCTGCCCATACCACTGTAGGTCCCCCATAGTCGGATGAAGGCACCTTTTGGCTCCAAAGCCATGCAGATGTAGGAAGAATGGGAATGATGACCCATCAGCCCATTGCTCAGGGGTCCAAGACCTTGTGCTCCTCTCGCTGGGTTGTGTGTCTCAGTCCATTGGACTTCCATACAAGTGGTTTCCAAACTACACTCCAACTTTGTGAAGCTCACAACATATGGTAATTTTTGAGGGCATACTGGCGTTTAACACCAATCCTGTCAAATGTCCATCACTGTCAGTGAGCTTCGACTTGCAACTTGTTCCTCTTTGCTGATGTGGCCTGCCTACATTGAGAACTCTCCTCTTGACACATTAAGTTCTCAGTTTGCAGACCAAATTGTAAACTAGTACACCTACAATTCCGGCACGGATCATCCGGCCTCTTCGGAACTCTCCCAGTTGTCTCATGTTGACCCCATTGCAAGCTACGTTTTCTATCATGACTTATTTTCTTTGAATTTCAAGTCCTCCTTTGATGTTTTCTTCTTAGTTCATCTGTACAATGTCAATGTCAAGTATGAAAACTAAATTGGTAAATATGGCAATAACTCTGGGTGTAATTCATTAGTAAATAATCAAATGCAAGTAATCCCACGGCAGGTCTAACTATCAGTAAGTACAACAGGAGCATGCAGGAATAAATCACCTGGTAGCTGGGTTTCACTGTCACCCTGCTCACCGACCAGGGCCCACAAACCCGGGGAAACCAGCATCACTTAAAAATCATTTTTTTTAAAAAAGCATTTCACTGCTATTATTGCCAGGCATAACACACAATTACCTCAGTGTAACGCGCAATCAGATCCAACAGACGTGTTTACGAGGCACCTTTAAAATGAATTCAGTTATTCTCTGAGATCTTTATCTTCCCAGTCATCCAGCTCCACACATACAAATTGGGGGCAGGAGGCATGAAGGGAAATTTGGCGTATTCATTATGCATGCGGCACCTGCGGTGTCAAGCCGGCGACGCCCCCTGAATAAAGGACGTTTTTGACACGCGATGTGTTATTTACGCCGCCACAATTAGCAAAAGCATTAATAAGGGGGAGAACTCAAACGCAGGGAGTGCCGACTTACAACAGACGTAATAGCTTCTGGTGGGCGGCACACCCCAGTGCGATGGATCTGACTGTGCAGCAGTACTAACTAGCAGCCGATGTTACTGGGCAGGCATCATGTGTAATGGTGATAACCACCTGATAATGGTATAAGCCGATGGATTGCAGTTTCTTACCCACCTAGGAGTAGTACATTCCAAAGATATACAGGGAAAAAATGAAAAAATATTGAAAAATACAATAAACTTGTTAATGAATCCCAGCTCAGTGGGCACACCCTGAAAATGCAGCATCTCCTAAGAACATACATACCTCAGGGGGTCCATTGTGATAACAAATGAATGCTGTGTGTGGGAACTGATATTTCTATTACATTGTTACATGTTTCGCAGACCCTTTTATTCAAAGTGACATACAATTGAGAGGCCGGAATCAGATAGTCCCCCGTTTGGTGATTAAGGGCCACGCTCAGGGGCCCAACAGTGACATCACTCTGCCAACCCTGGGATTTGAACCTACCACTTTCCAAACACAGACACGGCATCCACATATATTACATATATATTACAGTCTGCCCAAATTCATGACTGAGAGAGCATCCTGTGGAGAGATGGGGAGAAAAGGGATCAGGAAAGGAAAGGGAAATGGTAACCTTTAAAGGTTTTGCGTCTCCACTGCCTGTTCAGTACCTTGACTATTCCCGGCAAGCACAGGGGACAGAGTCCTCACAAGTGACAATGACAGCCTGGACAAAGGACACCGGGGCTCCTCAGAATGTGAAACGGGCTGTTTTACAGGGGCTTATTCACAGTACAGAGTCTGGAATGTTCTCTCCTGCTTCTGCAGAACTTTGATACTAATGTTAGCTTCAGCTCATAGCAGCAGTAAACAACAAACATTCACCTGAGACATCCAACGTCATGTGTTGCCATAATACCAGCCCAATAATCTCCCGATTTCCAAAGCCTGTTATCTATTTATTTAAAGCTATAAGAAGCTTATGAATATGGAGGACCGGCCTGAAGTTGCATTATCACCACCTGGTGAGGACAGCAGTGCTGTGGAATCGCCGCCGACAGGAAGGGATGTCCGTCACTGCCCACAGCACTATGCTTTGGGCAGCAAAGTGCTGTGTGGCTTGTTGGGGGGGGGCAGGGGGGGTCCATGACAGGCGTCCCTGAGTGTGACACATCTGATGAGGGGAATCAAGGTGTCATTTGCAACAAAAAAAAACTGCGCACAACTGCCCTTCTGCCCCCCCAAACAGCTCAGTCTTTCTTTCGCCTCTCCCAGTTGCTACCCTGCCCCTCTTGACAGTTCTATTCCAAAAAGGGAGCAGACCCACCCCCAGCCGTACTGGCTGATAACGAGTGACCCAGCTTCCGGACCCGGCTCGGTCCCTGGCGTTCGTTCGGCGGCCTAATTAAAGACACAGCACCTGTGATCGCAGCCAGTGGAGCCCGCACTGGCCCACATATAAAAAAAAAACAAAAAAACAAAAAACAAATCAAGAGCCGCAGTGGAGTGCCGCCGTGCGAAAGCCCGCTCGCCGACCGCTGCATGGGAGCGGTAAAAATAGCTTTGCTGATTCCGTCAGCGCGCCGAAACGGATACCTGCAGAGCTCGCAGTGGATGCAGTTTCCACGCTGCAGCAAGTTCGCTCCGCAAACAGGCAGAGCGGCTGGAGCAGTCAGACACTCCAGGGGGGAAAGGCCCGAGAAATATTACACTCATTCATTAGCAGCCAGAGGTGCTTTTGTATTGAGTGACAGCAAAGCAGTCACTGGAAATGAAGATAATGACTCATGTTCTGTGTTCGGCGGGCTATTTCTCTAGCGACATAAACCCTAATATTTCCTGCAGCCTGCCCCAGGAAACGGACGCCTCCCCTCAGGCCGAGTCGCGGTCACCCATTGGCGGGTCAGGGGGAGGGGCCACATGCCGGCCGCCGTTTTTGGCACCGGTCCACTTGGTTCGCCTGTGGAACTTAGCGATAACGTTAACGTAACGGTAATCATTTGACTCCCTTCCAGGGGTTTGGCTTAATTAGGTTTCCTGGACCCATCAGCAGTGAGAGGTAGGGCACAGTTTTTCCTGTGTGCCAGTCTGCCCCCCCCACCCAAAACGTGCTGGGTTCTAGCTCTCTAAAATGACCCCCCTCCCATTACTGAAACTCTCTGCTGCTGCTTCCTGGTCTCGTCACCTCTGCTGGCCCCCACCATTCTGCTGTCATCATGGCACCCACCCTGACGAGTTACCATGGCAGCCAGAAACGCCGCATGCTTCTGTCATGGCGACTGGCCGCGTAGGCAGATGCGTCGGCAGAACCCGCCCTGAAAACGCGGTTAGCCGGGCCGCTCCCGCCGCCCTTCCCTGTCTGTAGTGCATTCTGGGAAAGGAACTACTACTGCCTCACCTCTACTGCCGATGCCTCTTCTCAGCAGCTTCCACAGAGCAGAGGAACGCAGTGACCTCATATTGCAGCAAACTAACTGGAGCTGAACGCGAGGCTCCGCCCCCCCCACCTCCTCCAAGAGAGACCTGGAGAGCAGTGTAGGTGGTCGGGGGAGGGGGGTGCACGGGAGCCGGCACAGTGAGCCTCTGGAGGCTAAATGCCACCCCCCCCCCCCATGGACAGGCATGAGGACAGCAGGCTGGTCATCTCCCCACCTAAAGCTGCCACAAATCCCTGAACACAATTCGCTGAACAGCAGCACTCTTTTGCACCTACACAGGTCACTGTACGTGTATTCACACCCAAAACAGGCGTTTCTGTCACGCCGCACACTGGAACATCACCACAAATATCACCATCTGAATGTGCTCCCTGTTAGGGACATGCCTGAGGGCTCACATCGGCCCGTACGCAGATCACTGTTCAGCCTCCATAAAACCGCCTCCCTTTCACAGCCGTTCGGGGGCAGCATCTGTTATATCGTGAGGTCGTAAAGTTATAAAGGATTCAAACCTATAACCCGCTGGGTCAAACCCCACACAGGCCACATCTCTAATGGCCTCGAGAGAGGGGAACTGCTCAAGTTAAATATCCAGTGCTATTAATGGATAAAAAATAGTCACTTCTAAGCCAGCATATTTTTATATAGTGCCTTTCCCAGCAGAACGCCCCAAAGCACTTACAGTTTTAGCAACAGTAGCACTATAAATGGACATAACGGCAGTTACAGTTATATGATACTAAAACGCTGGATGGGGGGGGGCAGAAGAGGACAGAGGGGAGGAAACAAAAACTCCTGCAAAACCTCAAGGGGTCTAAGGTTAACTGGCTGCCCAACCCCTCCCAAAATAATACTGTCATTCAGGTCAGAAACATGCATGCTGGTGCAGCAGGAAGTGACATAGGCAGATGATGGTCGCCGTGGCGACAGCAGCACGGCTGGCCAGGAGATTGAGACATTGTAGGTGTAAAGGCAGCGTATCTGATAGCACTGTGGTCTAACGTGAGCTCGACTGAAACAGCGGGTCTTCGGTCTAGATTTAAATACCTTTATCTAGGCATGTAGGAGTTGGCAGCTGTCTCCATGAATCGTAAGTCCTTTAGCTGAAGGTTTCGCTACAGTTATTTTATTAATGTATGAGGGAGGACCATAAGTATCACTGTTTCCTGCACCAGCGGTTAACAGTATTTTCTTTATAACTATTTGTTCATAAGTCTGGAGAGAGCCTTGTTCAGGATAGAAGCGCACTCTTGTACATTACTGAATTATTAAATACGTTTGCAGTTTGGGGGGCAGTTATTTTTTCAGGGCTTTTTAAATGAATTGGGAGGTTTGGGTGAGGTCTGCAGTGCTTATTTACATTTTCCCTTCCCAAAGAGAGGTCTGTCTACGGTAGGTTGTGCTGATGGTGTTAGAGATGACTAGAGAGTGTTAGAGAGTGCTTTGACTACAGCTAAAGGAGAATGAAGGAAATTTGATCAGAAATGGGATCTAATGAAACTGCAGTGGATTTTGCAGTTATTTTTTTTATTTATGTTCATCAACTAGATAATTAGAGATGGTGCTTGATAGTCTTTTTAGGACAGAATCTGCAGTCTAATGATGCCCCTTTCACTACTACAGAGGTCATTACTAGTAGGATCAGGTGGTTCTGGACCCAGGGGAATGACACCCTTGCTGATAGTCAGCTCTGGTTCTTTTAAGAGAGGGAAGATTGCCTTGGTGTCTGTCTGTAAGCTCAATAAGTGTAACAGACCGTGTGAGCACTCTGCAGTGGTGTAGTATGTGGCATGATTCCATCCATCCAGAAACCACCACACTGCATTTCTTATTTAAACTGAACTCCGCATCAGATCGTGAATCATCATCATGAGGAGTTCTGCTTAATTTAATTTTTATAGAGACGTTCATCTGAAGCCGGTCTGGCTTCTTCTGTCGTGTCATGTGACATCATTAACATGATTATGACGAACTGAAAAAAACACATTACTGAGATTTTTAATGAACTTAAAGAAGAAAGCCCATTTCCTAATCATCAGAAACTTCTCCTAGACAATTACAGAACTTAGCAAGAGATCAAAGATAATAACAACATGAACAGAAAACTGCTGATCTAATGGAGATCAAAGCAATTTGTTAGACTAGACACAGGATCGAGGTTCCAGATGGAACCATAGAGAGAAGGAAAAATTCCAAGATGCATCAGCTGTTAAAACCACAACCTAATGTTCAAAATGAACAGCAAAGTCAGAATGAATATCATTAAATGCAGCTAAACGGCTGACCATGGTCTTGGGGGGGGTTCTTTAAACTGACAGGTATGAATGGGACAGATTCAGACATGATATTAAACATCTCAATGCAGAGAAATTTCAGCAGTTTCTCTTCCACAACCTGGGCTGAAGGCTTCATTGCGATGAAATAGGAAGCATTAGATGAAGCTTCTGCTGAGGATTAGCTATCTTTGGTTCTAAGCCGGGGTTCGGCGAGGACTCGAATTTACACTCAGTGCCACAGCAGTGACCCGCACGGCGTTTAATAGCGTGGCTTTCACAATAACCTGACAAGGGGGATTTGAATTTGACGTTAATGGTGCAATGGAAATCAAATTATTAACGCAAGGGTCCCTGGTGAAGCTCCAGCGTATGTAATCCAGCAATACCACTGACTGCTATTCTCCGCTCGCGATCAGTTATTTTTCGCCTCTGAATGGATCATTATGAGATTCTACGCTTGTCGGGTTCGCGATAAAAGAATCGGCTACGTGACTGAAAGGGCCCGTGTGGTCTACGGTGGAGGGGGGGGGCATGCTTTGTTCCACGACTGTGATCCCCAGGGCTGTCTCCTTATATTATGGCCTGCCCTCCCTGAGGGATCAATGGCTGAATGGGACCACTCACCCCAGCAGCTGAGCATGAATTCACAGTGGGAGTCGGAGGAGAGGTCACCCCCCCCCCAAACAAGCACCCCCACGCACCCCCTCCCCAGGAGGGGGAATGGAAGGGGGGGTGGGGGTGAGCTTCCCCCCCCCCATGACAAAACACATATGCCTGGCATTCCACCCATAAATACTAGAGGGTCATCCTAGTGGCTGTTCAGCTGTGTTTACCAGAGGTGGGCTAGTCGCTGTGAGAATGGCAGCAGATTCGACCAATAGAAATGAGGCTGCCGCCATCAGCTTGCAGGCATGAGGGTGCTGATCCACATGTGACAGGGGGGCGGAGTCACAGGAGGAGGAGTCATAGCTTGACCCCACCCCACCACCATGCAGATGGCATATGCCATGAGATGCAGGCCCGCTGCGAGACAGCAGCACCGCTCCAGGGGCTGATCGATCAGCCGCTCCAGGGGTGGGGGGGGCAGGGCATTAATCAAGCCGTCGGCATACAGTCTGAAGGGCCGGGGGGGCAGGTTCCCAAAAAGCAATGGCGTCACCATTACCGGCCACCCCTGCCCCTCAAACAAAAGCTTAGCCATTACTGCTCACGTCTCCCTCGGAGATTAAACGGCATGAAAAATTAACGGAAATGCCAAACCCATCACGAGGTCCCAGATGAGAGGGGAGTTACTCATTACGCCTGAAATGCAACATAAACGCTTCCTGCTTGTGGACAACATACATCTGTCACTGCGTGGAAAAGTTCCAGGCAGTGAGTCCGGTGACAGTAACTGTTTTTAAGGTGGGAAGTATTAGAGGCGCCAGAATTCTGACGAAGATACCAAACTTACAATAACCAATGATATGTTTTGAATCGGTGAGTGACAGGGGAGGTGGCCCTCTGGGGGCCAATCAGCTTTCAGCTGGGGTCAGTGTCCCTGCAGCCCAACCCCTGTATACACACATGCCCCCACCCAGGGCAGCACTGGCCCCCTGGCCAGGCGGCTTCTCTCTCTCACTGCAGAGTCCCCACTTTGACACGCCTTCATTTTGGTCTAATGGCCAGCAATTTGTCAGACAGAATGCTTTTGGTGATTCACTGAGACTCATGGCACAGCCTTCTTTCGGACAAATGATTCCCGCAAACAAAAATCTATCAACCTCAGGCTTCTATTACCAAAGCACAGCCCCCGCAATCGTGGCACTCACGGCCCCCGACGAATTACGCAGCTGTGTGCAGATGTTTACGTGTAACAAAGGTCAAAGGTCATCATCCACTGCAGGTGTCTGGGTCAGGCCGAGGGTCTGCCCACCAAAGACTGACCTAAAAAGATCACCTGTTTTATACTTTAGCTGCTGAAATAAACCCACAAAGCTCATCATTTTATACTTTACCCTTCTATACAGCTATTCCTCCAGAAAAAAAAGGCCAAACAACCAGAAACCTTCACCA
Source organism: Cryptomyrus ogoouensis (assembly GCA_025773925.1). Lineage (NCBI taxonomy): Eukaryota > Metazoa > Chordata > Actinopteri > Osteoglossiformes > Mormyridae > Cryptomyrus > Cryptomyrus ogoouensis. The sequence goes on along the minus strand of JAOYFF010000106.1, from coordinate 3,689,231 downwards.
TCAAAGTGGAGTCGTCCTTCATACCCACTACGCCCAGATTCCTGCCGCTATGGCACTATTACTCACTGAAGGCATGAAACATTGACCATTTACGCCGTGTTCACATGCTGGAAGCAGCAGAGCTCTAGCAGAGGCTGTTCAGCACCCCTCATTTACCTTACTGGAGTGCATACTCAAACCACACACAGTTAGAGTGCACAGTTAAGAAACGATAGTGTGTCTCTCTCTGACCAACATGCTACATAAATGAACACAAGACTAACATATAACCTAACAACAAAACATTACAGGACATTGGTTGTGCTAGTGCGGTAGCAATAAAAATAAACATTTTTACCAGCAGAGACAATATGAGAAATACAGGCAGAAAACACTCATTATTCACTGCAGGCAGAACTGGATGCTTCTATGTGCAGTAAGATTGATGTGAGTTATTCCAGGGGGTGGCATAGGGCAGGCATTAGTACGCCACTAAGTAGCCCCACACCTCGCGGGAACTTTGCTCCTAGGGTTACAGGGGCTCACAGGACCAGCCGCCGCTGGCCCGAATGGATCTCTCAGGTAATGGGCCCTGTAGAACACTGAACACCACGCCAGGAATGCAGGATCCAACTCAATCCCGTTAGGACTCTCAACATCAGCTACTGAGTACTGCTGGAGGGGGGGTTTGGCAAGCAGAAAGCCATCTGAGGGGCTCCAGGGGCTATATAACGACCAAGTCATGTGGCCTTGGAAACATGCAGCTGTCATCCCCCCCCCCGTTCCGGATGTTTCCATTACAGCAGGTAGCACTGCATCTAAGAGGAGCAGCTTCAGCAAACAGTCAAACTTGTCGATGAATTCAAGTCTGCGCCACTGAGTAATTAATATTCAGTTTAAGGTACGTAAATATATAAGACTAAAATGAACAGACTTGGAACATTGTAATCAGAGGAGGTAGAGACACTGTCTCATATGGAAACACGTGGGACGTACAGACCCTGCCCAGGCAAAAAAACGGGGATCCACAATCACGTTGGTCCTGAGCTCGGAGACGGTCTGAATGTCCATCCAGCTTATCGGACCGACGCCTGTCCTTCTCAGCTCTTGGCTCACGGGCCGTCAAAAAGGCCAGGAGCTGCACTACGCCGCTGCCATTTTCAGGATTTTTCGCATAAAAAAAAACGCACCAAAAGAACATTCGGCGTGACTGAAAGCAGAGTTCTCTCGCTCGCTCTTTTAGATGGGGAGAATTTCTCATGGTGGAAATGCAACACCTGGCATTAGGTCTTTTTTATGCATAAAAGGGCAGAAAGATAAAATTCGAAGTTGGCGTGATTCTGTGAAAGTGATTTTCAGCATAAACAAATCATCCACGGAGATGAGGCAGCATGGCCAGGCTCTGTCGGCGATGCAAATCAAGCAGCGAAAAAAACAAATGTGTGGGGAAATGACATTTTAACGTGAAATTGTGATGCCCCAGCACAAGGGAAAATAAAGGATGGGTATATACACACACACAGACACACACACACACACACACACACACACACACACACACACAGACACACACACACACACACACACACACACACACACACACACACACACACACACACACACACACACACACACACACACACGCACACACACACACACACACACACACACACTTGACTGACACCTTCATTGTACCAGAATACTAAAAATATTGTTTTCCGTCACTCTCGCAATTAGAATTTTAATATCCAGTGCATTCTTAATATTAAGAGTACACTGCATAAATTACAGAGGCGACAGTATCCTAACGTTTCCTTGACAACACCTAATCAGAAAGGACGACACAAAGGTGGGCAGGAATTAAGTTTCGCTTTGCCGTTATTTTAATACGTGGCAACATGCCTGGTTTACTACATTATACTTTACCATACTCATACTCCATACTCCAGTATCAGACTCATAGTTAGCTGGTAATACTCAGAAGGACTGAAAAGCAGCAGCTATACCTGCACTCCTGCTCCTTTCTCAAGCCGCAGTGCATCTTCCCTGGGGGGGCACCAGATCCTGAGCTAGTATTGGTGCTGTCGCCTTGAGTCCGTAAGTCTGTCGGAACCTTAATAAAGGGATCTGAGGTTCTGGGAGCATGTTAACGCAGAGGTGTCTTAAAAGCAGCAGCCAGTAATTAACGGCAGAGCCGGCAAGGGCGCTAATTAGCGTAGCTGTGGAGAACGCGGTGCCGTCTCACAGGAGGGCCGTCTGTCAGATCACGGTGCTCCTATAGGACTAGCCAGTCGTCTCCAGAGCCGGCAGCCGCCCCCAGAGCCGGCAGCCGCCCGATTTAAGAAAGCAATTATGGGAAATTCACATGGCAACCATTCCCTGTCATAAACTCTTATTTTTTTATTTAAACTGACACTGATTGAATATGCTTTGGCCCCAACCCCACCATCTTCCATTGGGGACATCTGGGGGTCACAGAAATGTCATGGAGCGGCAGTGTCACACGTGATGACACATTTCTAGAGCTAAACAGCTAAAACCGTATGCTCACACCTGATTTTTGTGGATATCTGATCCCAGATCAGCACACTGACCAAACGCCACCCAGCCTGAGCCTGATCCGCGGCGTCCAGGTTAGAGCTCTTGGGGTACTTTATGACATTTGTTTTCCTAAATAAGGCTAACGGGGGCTGCTGTTTGTCACTATTACATTCTCATTTCCAGCCATTCACCACGAGAATATGACCAGTGAGCAGTGATCAGCCTAAATCACCATCGTTCATTAAGCTGGCGGACAGTCTTATTTACAGAGATCTCTATAGTCGGCTCTCTACATTATATCATTACTTAGCTGTGTACGTTTGCATTCTAAATCGGCCTTTTCAGCTGAATGGCCCTGCTCTGGAGAGCCATAAGTTTTGCGTAAAGGATGTGAACTAACAACATTCTGGCCCCGATGTTCAAAAAGCCAGCCCACAAGGTCCAATTCTAGTTCGTTTATGAAATAAGCTAAGACAGCCGACGCCAACCATAGGTTATCTAATAAGATGGAGATAAGAGGAAAATGCTACATCCAATAATCTCAGAGGTATCATGAGGCCAGGCAGACAGCCTTAATGAAATACACAATTAATGCACATTAGGTTCTGTACAGAAGTCAGTGGACGGCACAGGGGTTCCAGTGGCCATTTCTGATGCCAGTGGCCCCTCAGAGCACGAGATTCCCTTCTGTCCTTCCCCATGATCACGCTGAGGAGTAACCAGCTTCAAAGCAGCGACATCCCAAGTACAGCAGCTGACACACAAACCCGTGACCAGCCTGAAACCTCCCCTCCGAAAGGCTGCATGTGTACATCTGCCACTAAATGCACGGCCCTGCATGACTGTGTGCTGTTATGCGCACTGTCATTGTTATTGTGTATCGCTTGTCATTTTTTCTTTATGTACCCTTCCCAGTATTTATTCTGCAGTGTTTATGGCTCAGCTGGTCTTTGTTCCAGATGTCCGACGCTCCGAAGAATCACACCGTGGTTTTGTGTGTGAAATTACAATGGGATTTGATGCCAGCAATGCATCACTTCATTTTCAGCACATTGTGTGTTCCTATCTGACGGGGGCGGAGTTAAGAAGAAATTGCAAATCCTCACCACCACCACCATTACCATCAAAACCTTTCCTCCCCTGACAGCCAGGTGGCAAACCCAGAGGTCTGCTCAGTACGACATGCATCCGCTCCCTACTGGGATTTGGGGGGAGCACAAACCACCTGCCCCCTAGCCATTTCACCAGCTGAGTCACCCCCTCAATCACTCTCAATAATGCATGAACTGCAGCGCGGTGACGCCTAATTACAGCAACACTCACGTCCGATGCACAGATGGCCATACAGCCATAATTGTAGTTCCTTTGGTGACGCTTTTGTCTGACCAAAATTTAATAGCTTCAATTTTTCATGCTCTGCCCCTAAAGCAGCAGGATATTCTCAGCGAATCGGATCAGGTTCCCGTCCGGCATGCCCCTCCCAGCTCCTTATCCCCTGCGTTTCCTGGGTCACGGCACACAGAAACACCTCAGGCCTCAGCAGCATGCGACGTATGGGTCTCTGGGGGCTGATCTCCGGGCTGGGAGGGTAAGGTCCAGCACCAATCGGCCACCATACGGGATTAAATTTAACTTTATCTATCTGGCAGCCGCCTTTGCCCAGACTAACTCACAGGCCAGTTTACTCAGCAATAAATACGCTGGACATCAGGCTAAAGCACAGAATGAACAAATGCTGAGAAACATTGCGAGAGAACTGCCTCGCAGTCCAGCATATCACAGTAATATCGTGTACTGCATATGGAAGCGTGTCAACGTGCAGAACGAGACTGTTAGCAAGGTCACACTATAAACAATGGCTGCAGAGAGACAAGGGTAACGAGACGAAGCCAGACAGGTCACTGCATGTTAAACTAAACGTCCAATCAGAGAGCTTCTAGGTCACCGCCTTCAGTCCCCGATGACCTCTGAGGGGTCCTGGTCGCCACGGTCAGACAGCTGGATTTTGCTGATGTCGGCAAATCTCCCCTGCTGAGGTTCGCATTTCCTCGGCTAACATGCCCCCCCGCCAGGCAGCCAGACCTCTATGGGCCACACTTTTCTGACACTTGCGTTGAATGCTAGACGCAGTCACTTGACACAGTGAATCTGCAGAAATGTCACCAATGCAAATAAATGACCCCCCCACCCCCACAGACACAGAAACCCAACATGCACAATTTAAGAAAATTATGTATTTAAAAACTCTGGAAAAAATTATTTCCGGGTACGTCTGACTCGTGTGCAGTAGTCGCGTATTTCAGGCAAACTCAGCTAAAATAGCTAAAGCGATCGGTATTAACCCCGAGACGATGGAAAGCAACATCTCCAGAAGCGAGGGTGCCACGTATTACATCAAATTTAAAAAGTACATATTTCCACTGGCTTATGGGATAGATACCAAGGCACGTCTTCACTCCTGTGGCTCCACTGTTCTGCCCGTCACATCCCACACATCCCTCCAATGTTTTAGGGGGCCCCCACATCACTCCAGCCAACACCACTGTAGTGACATCGGCTAAAGGGTCCATGGTGGGCGGGGGGTATTCAAGTGAAACTGTGAAGATCTGGCAATCCAGCAATAAATGAATGCAACTCTTAAGGACAAACTGCCAATTCCCTTTCATTATTAATGTTTAAGCAGACTCAATATTTAAGCTTCAAAGGTAAAGGAAATTCTTCTTTTTCTTAAGTTTTGCAGCGCAAAAACGCCAATTCCACCCAAAGCAGCCTGAAAAGCTTGCCTGCTTTTCGCTCGAGACGCATATTTCAATATTACCCCAAAAGAAATTGAACACCTGCTGTCGCAAGCCCGAGGATTTCACCCATTAGGCGAAGGATCGGTTTAGTTAGGCTGTCATTTAGGTGTCAGTCAAGCGGAAATATGCTCTCTCCACCATGTGTCTTGCAGTAACATGTTCGCTCGAGAGCACCCCAACATCACCAAGAATTCCCAATGCGCAATTGGGAAATGCAACCTGACAGAGACGAGGTAACCTGATGCACTTATATGTCCATATACTCATATATTCAATGACTGTTTGCACTAGCTAGTGCTGATGCTAGTACGATTAGCACTGGCTAGTGGGAATGTTCCCCAATTTCCAGCATAAACTGAAATGGTGCAAAGGTGTGTGAAAGGAGGTGGTAGAGGAGGAGCAACAGTACCGGTAGCAACCAGAGGTGACGCTGGTGGGGTTTACATTTACACAGACATGTGCACTGTGACCACACCTCTATTCACTTTACAACAACATTCGACCAATCAAAAGACAGGATATGTATAGCCTTACCTCGGAATTAATCTCTATTGGTCCAGAACCGTGAAAAGCCAACCGTTTTCCCAGTGACAAAACAAAATAAAATCCAGCCTCAGTGCCTAGGACCATGTTTCATTCATTCCAACCAAAACTTTGATTAATTAACAGTTTTGGGTATTTAATTGCTTGGGCATCAGTGTTCATTTTATTGAACCTCGATCTTTACCAGGAATTCTCCCCGACGACCATCAACCAAGCAGCCAACGTTACTCAGTGACAAAGGTGATACCCTCTGGCCAGCCGTGGCTTCCGGACAGCAGAGGCGGGACAGGGAGAAGGGTGCAACTCGCCCTTTCGAAGGTCGTTAGTTCTGCGTGCACTAACACTGAGTAGCAGTGGGGAGAATCAGTCTAGGGGTCAGTCATCACACACAACCTTGGAGGACAGTCTACTCCAGATGGGACACTTGCTTTCTCACAACAGTAACATAAATTGATCAAGATGGCAGCCACTATACTGCAGACTAATATATTTGTCTAAAACAAAAAGTGTGATTTAGAATTTATGGCAGAAACAGAACAGCGAAGAGGACTGACAGAATTCCCAGAGACACCACAGCACCACATCCCTTCAGATTTATATATACAGGCACAATCACAGTCCTCTCACACCCTTTACATAACGATTCAAAATCTCCTCCAGTATCTCCAAGAAGAGACTTCAATGGGTTGTCAGCTCTGCAGAGAAGCTGACCTGCACTTACTCACTACCTCAGCTTTGTACAAGGGAAGATCAGTGCTGACCCAGCTCACAACCTGCCCCAGAAGGGGATCAGTCAGGCCAGTCAGAACCAAAACAACCCACTGTCCAATCAGCTTACTCCCTAGAGCTGTTACTCAGCTCAGCCAATCCCCTGAGTGATTCATACTGCACTATTATCCATTTTTCATACTCCAGGGACATACTGTTTATACGTACACTATATCTCACAGTATATTGCATATGTAAATGGTATATTTATCGTTTTACTAACCTGTTATGTATTGCACAAAATCACAGTCTATTACCATTTATACAAGTTGCTACAATACATACTATTCATATATTCTGTGGAAGTGTTCTCACAAGCACCTTAAATCCCCTTGACGTTGCACTGCTAGTTCTGTCGTGTCGTGTCACTTGATTCATGATTCTTGTGACCAGTGACACTGTAACACAATTCCTTGTACAATGCAGCCCTTAGAGAATAAAGCTGAATCTGCCTCTTTTCTATTATTTAAACAATACAGCTTTGGGCTCATTGCGGCCCTGTCCTGGATAATGCTAAGGAAAACAGATGATTAGATAAATTGACAAAGAATTCACCCCGAGCAGAATTTAACCAGGTAAGTACATGCATAGACCATTTTCAGTGGGTAAAAATCTATGTGGAGCCCCAATAAAGACCAGCATGAGGGCATTTCTGAGCACTGAAGAGCAGTGGGTTTGAGACGGACAGGGAATCCGCGGAACAGTTGCACTCTGATTTGTCATGTTCCAGCATCTTCCTCTCAGCGGCGGCTAAGCCCTCAGATAGAGCTATACTAGCTGGGCTAATTGCTGACAACGGGGCGTGTGCAAATGCCGTCTTTAGGAAGACTGGTAGAACTCCCATCATGCACTGCAGCCCAGAGCCACCCACCCCATAATAAGTCACTCTCACACCCCCACACATCCGCAGACTGTTATTTGCTGTTTTTGCTTCATTCCCCAAGTGGTGTTTTGTACATAAATGTACTGCATGCCCCCTCCGGTTGATCTAACACCAGAGCTCAAGGTTAGGCAGTAAAGTAGGAGTTTCCAGCTTTGGCGCACATTATAAAGTCCCGGCACAAAAAATCTCACTCATGCTACTTACTTTATATGTTTGAGTTACAATGAATCAAATTTTTGTATCCGAATTTCTAGGCGTCACTTGAAAGTGACTTTTTGAACCCTGTCCTCAAGAAGAACATTGCATAAAACGCTTTAAATGCAGAAATAAGTTCCCTTTTTAAGGAGTGATATGAATCTGTAGAACAGACACTATTAAGAGACAACACAATGATGTATTGTCCCCCAGCAGAAATCTGCATGACCTCTGAAAAAGGTCTTGCAAGGAAACTATTAATACAGGCAAAAAAAGGACAGGTATTGTTTGAATGTTTGAGGTTGCAGGCTGCCAGCATAAGGATGATGTGGGGGTTGTGATGACCTCAGCAGGGAACATTCTCATTGGCCTCAGCCCCAATAACATCCAACTGTTCCATTATGACACGACACAGGGGTTGCTTAGCAACTGCTGTAGGGGGAAAACTCCACGGCTGGAATCCCACCTTTAATGATGCAGTTTTGAGAAATAAACACATACATTAGTCCTCAACATTCCTGCACATCCAATCGCTCTTAAATGTGCATATTTGAGCCACTGAAAGCTTAGGCAGCGATAAGCAAACAGATGGTAAGAAAGAGCTTTCATAATTTACACTAAACAGCTTAAATTACACAGCTGGGCGCTTAGTCCTATTTCCCAGACTTTATTTCCTTCTCCCAAGTCTCCTTTAATGTTCTGCAACAGCAGATTTTGGCCCAAAAACGTCAGTATGACTTTATATTAATAACGCTGAAGGATCATGGGCTAATTTTTCAGTATGTGATCCTTCAAAGGCTCAAGACACTAAAGAGGTCTGAATGAAATAGCAATTTAGAGAGCGGACAGGCCCCGACAAAGTGAGATGCTGAGCTAGCGCTGGGCCAACAAATGGACATCTCAACCATCACAATTTGTGGTTGAGCCAGACCGGGGTTCCCCCAGTTTGAACTGGACCAGATGAGGTCACGCAGGGTTCCCCCAGTTTGAGCTGGACCAGATGAGGTCACGCAGGGTTCCCCCAGTTTGAGCTGGACCAGATGAGGTCACACAGGGTTCCCCCAGGCTGAGCTAGACCGGGTGAGGTCACGTGGGGTTCCCCAAGGTTGAGCTAGACCGGGTGAGGTCACGCAGGGTTCCCCCAGCACAAGCTGAACTGGACACCAGCAATTCAACTGATGGTAAATCTGTTCTCATTTCAACCACAAAGAGTTTAACCCTAACCTTAATCTAGCCTAACTATCTCGCTATCAGGCCATGCTTCCTGTTACTGAGAAATTATACCATCTATTTCATGAAAATGGCATATACATGTGAGAAATTACATGCATTTTATTTTATATTATTTTTCCAGCTATACATGTAATAATTATGCAATTACACATGAAGAGCCCATTTCTGCCACCAGAAAATGATCAAAATGACCACATTGAATGCAAAGTTTAGATGCTACACCAAGGTCTTTATTCATATGAGTTAATAATTTAAAATAAACACAGCAAATTAAAGTACGGTGACGAGAAAAGAGAGACCCCCGCCCCC
>JAOYFF010000106.1:3616605-3652476 GCA_025773925.1 Cryptomyrus ogoouensis | reverse complement strand
GGGGGGAGCTGGGGGGGGGGGGAGGTGGGGAGGGAATGGACGCATGTAACTCTTACTAACTGTAGATGGCCTCACCCGAGCACGGTGGCCTTCCCTGAAAGGTGGGACTCATCATGAATGGCGAGACGGGGGCCGCGGCTCTGTTCTTCATGCTGCCTTCCGCTAATCAGTCAGCTTGCTTACAAAGAAAAGCAGTGTTCAGAACTCCCGGCAAACACTGTTAGCCCCCAGACCTCCCACCCGCTCTCACTCTCTCTCTCTCTCTCTCACACACACACACACACTCCTCTCCTTTCATTACTTATTCAGCGCTTTGTTGCCCCACAGCTTTCTGGGGGGGTAGAATGGGAGCACAGCCCGATAATGCAGGAAAGGAAAACATTTAAACTGGATTACAAAACTTTGGGAAGTATAAATAAAGTGTTTTCCACTGCCATCTGATACAGGTCCTACAATATTATTTTGTGTGTGTGTGTGTGTGTGTGTGAGTGTGAGTGTGTGTGAGAGAGAGAGAGAGAGAGAGAGAGAGAGAGAGAGAGCACATTTTCAGGAGTGCATGTCTGCCAATCACCATGCTAATATGTTTAAAACCCCTTTGGGCCAAATCAGATTCCCAATTTAATGCACGAAGTTCAGATAACACACCAGATTACTAATACTGCAATATCTAGAATCATTTGTCAGAAGGATTCATTTGAACAGACCCCCACCCCCCCAATCTTGCTTTTATCTTACTTCACATTTAATATAAATTTCATCACGTATTTAATGCAATCATAAAAGTGTAAAAACGTGTCACTTTAGCCGGCTGTATTGATAGCATTGGAAAGGAGATTAGAAACACACAGGGTATAAGAGCGAGCTTGGTGAAGGACCAGAGCCAGGATTAGCAACGTCTCCATATCACTTGCAGGCATTAAATGAGGGGGCTATATTTGTGCCAGTATAAAAGAATGCGTGTACAGGAGCTGAACTGCTGTGGAAGGCAAGAGCTCTTAAAAGGGGGGGGGGATCATTTTACAGGTGACACAATGCACAAAGCGTTGGAAAAGTTCCAATAAATAAACCCAATACTGCTTCACAAAAAGCATCTCTGTGGGTCGGGCTTCAGTGCCTGGCTGCACTCAGTATCAAAAAACAGAGTTTGCAGGCAACTTGCTTTAATCACGCAACACGCTCTGCTCCTCTCCTGCACATCCTGGCTACTTTGTCTTCTATTTATCTGCCATCCAGCCCAACTCAACTAACACACAAAGGATTCAGAAACTTTGTCTATTACCAATGATGAAAATTCTTAGGTTACGCCTCACGAACAACAAAGAACACATACAATAATGCAAGACTCACCTAAAAGTACATTAAAGCACAATCACCTCCATGAGAAAATAAAAACAAGTACCCATTGTCTCAAAAGGTAGCAGCAGTCTATGTATCCTGTTTTAAATACTGAAGTGGATATGAAAAGCATAAAACAAAAAAACCTAAAGACCTCCAATAGCGAAGGACCCTAACTTCCCAATCGGGATGCTGCTCAGTAAGTCCTGGCTCTGAGTCCCATAACTCCTCCGTATCTCCCTCCCTCACGAGATCTGGCTGCAGGCGAGTCCCCCGCACTACCACACACTCTCGGCAAACTCCACAGAAAGCGATTAGGCAGGGAGCCTGGATACAGAGCCCCGGCGAATGAACCGTTTAGGAGATGCCCTCATTCAGAGCGGCTCGCATCTTAGTCAGCGTTTGCATGGGATTCTGAAGCAAAACTCCAGTCTACAGATCCCATGGTATCTCCAACCTCTATGTGTCCCTGTGTCTCTAAAATATGTCCCTCTCTGCTACTCACTGCCAATAGGGAGCGGGGGGGGAGTCACATGACAGGCTGTTCATCAGGCTGGCTGCAGCACTAATAAACGCGATGATGGATTTGCTTTGAGGATATCTGTGTCTCAGCCCCCCACCCCATAAGTGCATCAAGGACCCCCCTCCCTGGGGTCTCCTAGGGGTTCAGCTGGACTCTCCACACCGCTCTGGGCTCTTAATAAGCACTGGGAGCCCCCTGAATTACCATCTGAATGCGCACACACACACACACACACACACACACACACACACACACGCACAGAGCTGTAGCTTTATGGGTACCATCGTCCTGCCCAGAGTGACAAAACAGGGCCTCAGTATTGGGGGGGGTGGTCCTTCCAGGGAATAAGGGCTGCAGCTGCAGCCTGGCACCAAACAAATGGACACGGCCACTTCCGTCCCCCCCACCACAGCCGACTCACTGGAGGCCTCACTCAGGAACCCCCTCCCCCCCCCCTCCTACCCCCACTACTCTGGGACCATCTTAAAGAGGCAGGATTGAGGCCGACTCGGTCCATAAATCCATATCAGGCAACAAATCAGCATTTTATTTCTTACAGCATTCAGAATTTTTGCATCAGAAGCCCAACAGCTCCAGCGTGCCATTTACCCACAATGCATCTGAACTCAGGCGAACTTCCCAGTCTGTCAGGACACAAAAAAAGAGGAACCTGGGCCGGCATGCATGTGACCCACCAGGTTCAGCACTGGGCTCCCATGAAGACTCACGTCACTCAGAGATAGCGTCAGCTTATTATAAAACTACAGTTACAGCCCCAAGTATGCAAGTATGTTAGACCATAGCAAAAACAGAAAGGTTCCCCAGCTGCAGCTTTCTTCTCTTTTCTTTCTCCCTCTTTCATATTAGAGCAAACCAATAGCCCGGGGACCCACATATTGGCCCCGCCTCTGGGCAGACAATCCATCCAATCCGATACATGAATTACAGGGATACAAATGAAAATGGGAACCAAAGACGAAGGTCGTGACACTACACACTTTCTTTTAGTAACTTCCATCAATGAATTGAGGGCAATAATACAATATAAGCTCCAGATCTGGTACCACATTTCTCATGTCGGTATTAAAATCTGCACTTTATATTTGCACTGGAGCAAGAATACTTCCTGTTTATTTCAAATCCCAGAGTGTCAAACCAAAGGGCTTCACCTATGTCTCAGTAAATCAGGTATACACAGATTCTGGACTCTGGATCAAAGGTCTCAGAATTTTAAAAGCAGGGTAGGCAACATCCTGCAGCCACTAGTTATTTTATTATACTGGGGGGGGCAACAAAATGTGCTTCTGAGGAGAATAAACAGTGATGTCATTATGTCTGAAAGTTCTGAACGATGTTGGAGAAAGGCTGCCCCGGCCTGGTCTTTGGACAGCTTGCAGGCTCCTGAGTTATACGTCTCCTTGAGTCTGTAGCTCCACTGCAGTAGCAGCATTCTCCTCGCTCCCTGCTTTCCCGCTCCGCTCCATCATCCGAATCCACATCAATCCTGTGGACACGGAGCATTCTGCACCAAGAGCCTCTAAGCCCTTCACCAAAATGGGTTCTTCCAGAAAAAACTGTTGACATCAAACATGCTAGACGGGCACTGTAAGTAAAAAGTAGAAGAACATAATTTGCACAATGTTTTTTTTTTTTTTTTTTTAATTTTTTTATTTACTCAGGTTGCAAAAGTGCACCATCCCTCCCCCCCAACCCCATTTTCAGTTATTCAGAGTAATTGTCGGGGGGCCCTCAGCAGCCATGGTTGGCTCATCAGCTGTGCCCCTGCTCATTTCAAAGTTGCACTCATCCCCATCTACCACACCCAATAATCACCCCGCTGTCAACCTCTAACAGATGGGACCCCCCCGGCAGACTGAATTAACGACGTTTTAATTGACGAACGGCACCGAAGGTTCGAGGGGCTCGAAACAAGCAGCGATGTTCCCCTTCATACTCCGCAGAGAGCCGAGTTGGGTAGTACTGCATGAGCACTGGGTAGCCGGCGTTATTTACGAAACGAATACTAACAGTGCGGTATTTGACCCAGAGCGAGAACTCCTCACTGAAGCGCGAGGTGTCTCCTAAATTGAGAAACTTCCCTCCGCTTTCAGGTCGGTGCATTAGAGCTTTGTGTTTACATCATGTGGTCCTCTCAGTGCACCCCTGAGACGCTCCACCTGATCCCACATCATTAACCGCGGCGGCCGTACGCATCCCAAAGCCCCCCAGGCAGCAGGTAGACGGCAGAGTCTCCAGCTATTCATGGACGCCCACACAGGCGTCTGACATTCATTAGCACAACAAATAAAAAATGCGCTCAATTTACTCTGGCCAGAAGAATATTTCAATTACTGTTACAGAATAAAAAGCCAGTCTTTCAAACTGAAAACAAAACACAATTTTTGTCTCAGCCGTGAGGAGACTGAGATCCATCTCGGACACAGACGCCCATCTCAGAATGCAAAATTCACCCTGCACAAAACGTCCAGGTAGATGGAGTCCCACCTAGTTCTGCTGGAGCAGCAGATCCCTCAAACATAAACATGGCGAGTTGCATAACCTACAGTATTCGTCAATTTAGGACGGCATCAGCGAACGATGGGGGGGGGGAATCCATTGTGGTGAAACATTACCGGCATTAAGCCAGGATGAATACAATGAAGTTTGGCCAGCATGTCCAAATTGACATTTTCGTTATGGGTGCCCCCTAGGGGTATATTCTGTACCTGCAGACTTACACTGGTGGATCCACTAACCCTACCAGCGCTACCAAAGGTTGTAGATTGGCTAAAAATGTCAGGGAGGGCACACCAGGTGAGACAAGGGCCATGAAGGTGTCCTGGCTGGGGAGGCCATAGTGTTGCGGACAGTTGCAATGGAACAGAGCAGTTTTTCCTTGCTTGTGAACTTTACAAACATAACCAAAAATCACGCAAACAAAAAAAAATAATGGGTTACCCTAAATGTCACTACCATGTGACCGGACTTAAAGGCTTATCTGCCATATAACCAGAAATCAGGTACAACAGCAGTTCACTTAGGGAAGCAATGCTTCATAATCAGTTGCAGAGGCTTGGTCACAACAGAGAGGAAATTTAGGACTTAATTATTATTATTATAAAGATGCTCTCATGAACTCGACCCGCTGCATGTCTCCTAAATACGAGCAACGGCAGATTAATGTTGCGTTTACTTGAAGGTGATTAAAACTCCTTACCACTTAGCCTGAAGATGTCAGGTTAGTGAGACTTATTTTGCCTTTTTTGCTTAGCAGAAAACAGCATTAGGAGGTATGTGACAGACGGGGAGGGAGGTGGCGGTTCAATCTCCTCGTCACCTGAGCATCAACTCTGATGTTGGGAGGTGAGACAGCAGGACCTGCCACCATGATGGATGGATGCAGGCAGTGCTGGAACAGTTTTGGTCTGCTTGGTTTACAGGGCCTCTGACTGCGATTACGTCCAAAAACACCAAGCTGTGTAGATTCAGATATACACCAATATGGCCTCCAAATCTCATTTGAGCAAAACGAACAAATGATGAGCTTCATAAAAATATATGAACACGAGCAAGCAGACCAAAATGGGTTTTTACCACACAAACAGCCCTACATCTGGTGCCTTCAAAACATCTTCTGATCTGGAGGGGAGCAGGAATCACACAGCACCGGATGCGGCTATGACACGCCATGCCTAACAGGCTTGTTCTTACACCTGCACACACCTCTGTGACAACAGGGAACAGGACACAAGGCCTGTCAGCTATCCTCTCTCTTCACTGGAGGTGGTGATGTGGGAAACCTTTACGGAGAAGCGGTTTCTTCCCACTGGGCAGAGCTCGCGCATAGTGGTGAAGGAAGGAGACCAAGAAGCAGCTTCCAGAGCAGCTCTGCCATCATACGGCGAAGCTCGAATCAAGCGGCATCTCTCAGCTTGACAGTAAACCAGCAAGAGAAGAATCTTAGTCCACTCCTGCCACCAGGCCGTTATAAGCACTGCGGACGCACTAAGGTGTGCAGTGACGTGTGGGGTACGAGCTTTTAGAAGATGGGGAATGGATGTCACACGGTGGGGTGACGGCAGGTTATGAATTACAGTTTTCCTTATAACAAGTACAAAGGGTCCCCCCCCCGTTCATCGTCTCCGTTGCAACCACATATCCTATCTGTGTTTCTGTCCGATTCCTTTGTGCAGAAGCCATCTTCAGGTTTTGCTTAATTATACCCTGGTAAAATCTCCAGGTATATGAACAAGAACGGGCTGGTGAACAGAGTTCAGGTAGATAACCGGGCGCTCGTTGGAAGTTGGCGTGAGATGGCTGGTGAGAGAAATCTCAGTAAACTAGCTGGGGGAGAATAATGTCTTAACCATGACCACATCTGCTGGAGGAGCCCTGGGTTGGCAAATTGTACTCAAAAAGTAACTTGACCAATACAGCATCATCACACTGAAGCTATTTTCCCCAGTTCTCAGTGCAGGAACACGATGATCCCAAATCCTGTCTGACGAGGCATGGGGCATACACACGCAATCACACAGTACGAGAAATTCAGGCACACCATCACACCCAATTTCATTCCACACAGTTTCATTATTTTTATGCAAGATGGACGATAACTAACGACCCATGACAGGCTATGATGCCAACAGATGGTTGTTTTCAAGCCGTTTAGTTACTTCTAAGGCAAATGGTTTATGATTTTACACATTTCACCCATCTGTCACAGGCTGGGGTACAAGCTTTTGCTGGTGTAATTTACACAAGCTGCATTGAGTAACAGCCTCCACTTGGCTGAAAACAATGTGCAACTTCTGTTCACATCCATGTTGTGAAGCACCATGAGCTACCATAGGCCGCACCATAAGCCTGTCCTCGCTCGTCTTCCATAATAAAGTGGTTGTCATGGAGATTAGTGTGTGCTTGGCAGACCACCCCAGACATTCCACCCGAGATTAAAGTCTGTCGGGTTCACTGAGAGGAATATAATCTGCATGTAATACTGAGTAGGGCCCAATCAGTAGCACATACTCCATAGTGTCTTACACAGTAGGGTATACTCAGCATTGAAAACTCAGAAGACTCAGAAGGCTGAATCCAGAAGGGTACACCGTGTAGGGTACACCGTGTAGGGTACACCATGTGACTTACTGTTGACAGCGGTCTCGCATCTCACCACAAATTTGATTGACTTGATTGTTAGGGGAAATTGACCAGTTATTCAAGAGTATGAACAGATGCAAAGATGTGACTGTGGACAGGAGTTTCGTGAACAAGCCAGATGGTCTGTCACAATGTGTAAAGTAGTAAAATCCACACCAATCCTATGATGTTCTAATCTGTGACAGACAGTGACAAGCACGGTTCAGTGAAAAGCAGGGGTCCCCAGCCTTAGTACTCACTGGTGACCACCGGTGCCGGAAAACCAGTTTCTGGTGGAATTTCCAGTCCATAAATAACTACATGAAATAAGACAGTAGACATTTTGAAAAATATTTTCTTGTAATGGATTTTATACTGAAAAGGAACTGAAGAGCAACTACACAAAGTGACACTGATTGGCTGTGCATGGCCTCCCATTCAGCATTAAACCCACAGGAATTTACTCCCAAAATAAAAAAGTTCAGGTTTCTTGAGGATGTTGGGATTAAAGAACAGACAACTTGGCTCACGGTAAAGATGTCAGCTAAAATCACATGATGCTGGCACTAGGGAACACAATCAGCACAAAGTGAATTGGCAGCGGCGTACGGGACGCCAAGTGCTCATTTTCGTGTACGAAAAACATTCTGTGGCACAAAAAGCGTTATTTAATGATGAGTGATGAGATCAAGTAATGCCTTTGTGAAGAGAAATCAAAAGGTATGTTTCATCTTGTGTATAGAATTGATATCAGCACTTTGCATTTCATGGACAGAAGCTTTTTGCATTTTGTGATTCTACAGAATCAGTTTTGTCCACGAAATGACTGTGTATCATTCACAAAAAGCATTTTGGCCACAAAATGACTTTCTTCTGTCCGTGAAATGCGAAGTGCTAATTTCAATTCTGTGCACAAAATGAAACATTCCTTTTGATTTCTGTGCACGGAAATCTGGGGGCGGGACTCATTGACATTTCTGACCAATAAGCAAATGGCAAAAAAAACAGGAAACAAGGCTGCTGCGAATTAGAAGAAAGGGGGTGATGATAGTCATGCATCTTCTGAACAGGCTACTATGCAGGCCAGGGTCTGATCTTCCACATGATATAATTATCAGTAATGTTAGAAAAGAATTTTAATTTTGTTATCAAAATTAAACTTTCCAGTTTGCCTCTTAGCAGCTCAAAATGGACTTAAAATAAGCCATAAATTCTCATCACAACTTTAAAAAAAAAAAAAAAAAAAACCTTTTTACTTTGCAAGCCTGCTCTGAGGGGAAAAAATAAATAAAAAAAAAAAACTGCAGAGGGCACAGCCCAGCATGCGACCGGCGGGTAAAGACCGACCAGCGAGGAGGAAAAAGGAGCGAATTATGCAGATGGACAAGTGATGGAGAGGATAGATGTGGGCTGCAAAGTAGGAACGGAGGAGAACAGAGGCCCATTGACACAGCGGAAGCCCAGCTAGACAAGAGGGGGAAAAAATGAGAGAATGAAAAGCCATCGGCTCAGAATCCCCAGGCAAAAAAAACACAAGCAAAGGGGCGAAGAAACAAATGGGCTCCATCGAATCTGTCATTTTGGCATTTCCACCATGGATTCATTTACAATCGACTAATTTTTCTAGCGCAGCGCCGTGGTAATAACCAGGAGCCGTATTCATGCCAGACACACACACCATCCATCCATCCATTCATTTCTATGGTAAAAACCCTAACCATGTCAACCTTAAGCCCTACCCAGCTCTAACCTTAACCATAAGTAACCAAACGAGATACAAGATTTATAGATTTTTTTTTCCGTTTTCATTGCAGTCACAGATTTGTATAAAATTTAGGTTATTCAAATGGGGACCAAAACATCTAAATAATCAGAGTGCGGCCCCCACAACTTGATATATACATAACCCAGACACGCACGCACGCACACACACACACACACACACACACCAGAACAGGAATATCTTCATTCCACACCGCCCCGTCCATCTGACGGCTTGGTGCCGGGGGGGGTACATCCTCGTAGGCATAGAACCACATCCCTCCGTTTTGCAGTACACACCCAAACGCGGGTGAGAAACGGTATGAGCTTTGATGGGAATTAAGATAGAGAGGGGCTGTCTCTGCACACCACCAGGGGATTAGGGCTGGCTGAGGCGTTGGGGCTCAGGGCTGAGCGATCAAACCAGGATTTAATGGAGGTATCCAAGCGGGGGGAGGAGAGTCTCTAGTGCAGCCGGGGAGGGCTCCACTGGGGCTTCGCTACGTTTCTCTTAAAGCAGCCCTCAAACTCTGAGCTTCATAAATTCAATCTCAACCAGGGCCACTCAAATTACAGAAGCAGCGTGGAGAGTGAATGGCCCTCATTGAGAGGGCACAGGCCCGGTTTTAATGGCCATGTTCATGTTAATGGAACTTTTACGGTGGAAGAAAAAATGAGTATGTACACACACACACACAAACACACGCACACACACACACACACACACACACACACACACACAAGGGCAGCACCAACAACCCAAGACAAAGACATTAAACAAGGTCATAGCTGACACACAGCAAAGACGCGAGGAGACTGTAAAACTCGACTGGCTTTGACAGGGGTGCCCTTGACACCTCTCCAGCATTCAAAAGCCGCCACGGCAACCCCACATGAGCCTGTGGCATGTTCTGATTGGACAAGGCACAAAACGCTAGTTAGCTAATCGCTAATGACGGCCAAGCCACATGAGCCTGTGGCGTGTTCTGATTGGACGATGCACATAACGCTAGTATGCTATAAGCTAACGCTAGGCTCTGCCCGGCTTGCCACTGAAACACAAGGATACAGCTCAGCCTCGACAGACCTGGTGACACCCTCATTACAGGGGATCTTGACAGGTATCCACAGTGGCAAGCCAGTACGCAGGTCTGGCTCATAGCTGGATCACACGGCAGCAGAAATTTTACACCGGAACACTAGTGATATGGCAGTAAATGTCACAGCTAATGGCGTTCGGCGATGTCACTTCCATCAAGAACATGGCAGGTGCACTTCCTCTCCATGTGACAGTGGGGGAGGAAGTGCAAAAAAGGCTCTTACAACCTCTTCAAGTGACATTAGGGCCCAGGTGCTTTAAGAGCCGGCAGCTCAGTCGCATTTTAATACAGATTAAGGCAGACGAGTCTCACAGGTGGTCAGCGACGTGCCACAATGACTTTCACAGAGTGATGGCAGTCAGAGGATCGACTAAGTAAGCTCGTGGCAAGAGAGAGTGACTCCTGAATGTCGTGGGTATGAGTGATGGATTTAAGGAGCCGCTTTCCAGCGCAGGAACCAATATTTACCAAAGTGCCATTACTTTGCATTCACACAGACTTCTGTAGTTAATTCAGTGCAGGGTCCCCGAGAGTCACGCAGAGCCTGACAGGCCACCCCAGCCTACCGTCAGGCAAAGGACGGAAGCAGAAATCCTAATGGATTCATCCCCACATTGTGAATCAAAGTAAATGTTTTTCAGTGAAAATATTTAAACAGCCTAATTTCACAGGGGGAAGAGAAGTTCAAACCATCCTAAGAAAGCACGCTGCACATGGCCACCCTCAGGAGGCAGAGCGCCCCCTTCAGGAGCACGGCTCCTCGCACAGAAGCCAGGAAGTTTAATCAACAGAGCTCCTGTGTCTCTTCAGCTGCAGAAAAGATCTACAGATAATAAAGACGACACTGAATGAGCAGAGCAATGGGCAGAAGGGAAAACATGCCGGGTGGGGTGGGTTGGTGGGGGGGGGGTCGCTTGCGGCTGGTGGATGTTGGATCTGGGATTCGGGAGGGAGAAGAGGCAATGTTGCAAGACTCACAGCTGCCACTGGTACTGGCTGTAGTTTATGGGGCAGATGAGCGCACTGCAGGTGTATTCGGATGAGGTTTTCAAAATTGGCGAGCATGCATCTCCTCTAAAGCAGAGCGTAACGGGAAATGCAGCGCAATACATAAACGAATAAACAATCAAAAACTAAGGAGAGGCAAAGATTAGCTAGCTTTAGCATTTTAGGGCGGTGAGCATGTGCCTGGGGCCAGGTGTGTGTTCCTGTGTGCGGGCTTATGATGCTGACTGGGGGTGGGCTCTCGATATCCTCCCCCCTCTGTGACTAGTGTCATCGCCCTGCCCCCCACCCCCTTATACGCTCAGTTTAAGGTGTGGCGGCATGCTGGGTTACATCAATGCTCTCTGATTGGCCACCTTTCAGCTCCATAATGTCCATAACCGAGCCCTACAAGTACAACACACACAGTAACATCAGGTAGCCAGCTACTGTGACTACACCATGAAGGCTCTTCTGCTGTTACATTCTGAGTGTTTAAAATTCTGCCAACAGATAGGGTCTCATGAGAGAGAGAGAGAGAGAGCGAGAGAGCGAGAGAGAGAGAGAGAGAGTAGTACAGAGAGAGTGTAAGTGAGAGTAAGTGCTGGAACACATTACACGAGTGGCACAATTATTTTATAAATAATCCTGGGATAAATTGGCCAGGTCTTCACAAAAGCTGGTGTCCATATTACTCTCCATAGCAGACTCAGAGAAGATGAAGAATGTTCTGGAAGGTACCAGCAGGAAACATTGCCCCAAAACACTTCAGATTCAGCTTATTTTCCTGTCCAGAAATGTCACATTTAAAGAATTTTTCACGTAAAGGGGAAAAAAAAAACAAAAAAAAAAACTTTGCCAATCTATGCCATGTTGTCAGGTTCCCATACATATAAACCTTTAATGGCAAAGGCAATTTATTTATACACCATGTTAAAAAACACCAATAACGTTGTAACCAAAGTGCTTTACAATAATCATATAATAAAAAACATAGAATAAAATAAAAAAACATAATGTAGTACGTCCAAAAGAAAAATGAGGACAAGCAAATGAATAGCTACAAAACAGAATCAGTGATGTTCATGAAATGCTAATGAATAAAAGTGTGTCTTTAATCTGGTTTTAAAGTTGACTCCCTGATATAAAAATGTAATGAGTTCCATAAACAAGGTGCAGCAGATGCAAATGCCCCGTCTCCGTTTTACATTTGGTACGTGGGGACACAAGAGACACCCGGCAAGCAGATCGGCGTTCCCTAGAGGGTTGGTGCATCACAGACATTTCGGCAATGTGCCGGGCAGCATTACCCATGGAATGCTTTAAAAACCAATAGCAGTATTATAAAATAAATTCTAAAACTAACTTGCAGCCAGTGAAGGAAAGGGTAGCTACAACTGGAGAGAGACTTTCTGGTCCCAAACAAAAAGCCAGCATTTTGGACCGGCTGCATTCGACGTGTCAGATTTGCTAATCCCAGAGTACAGAGAATTATAAAAATTAAGCCTGGAAAAAATAAAAGCAGGAGTGGCTTTTTCGAGATCCCTAGGAGATAAAAAAAGGTTTAACCTTGGCTAATAGACGAAGCCAAAAGAAGCAACTTTGACCACTGAGTTGATCTGTTTCTCAAAAGAGGGATTTTGAGATTTTGAATTTAACACGATTTAGAAAAAGAAAATTGTCAGCCATCCAGGAAAAAAAAAAAATGTTAAGATTTCAGTTAAACTAAAAATATTGTTCAACTTCACCTTCAAATTTTATCATGGAAGCCTCAAAACACTAAACCAAGGATTAAATTAAAGCCTGAAAACACAAAGTGAAAGTCATGATGCCACTCATCAGGTCAGTGTACCTCAGCCACAACGGCCATATCTGAAAAACCATTGAGGATAATTATTTTGATAAAACACAAAGAATAAAACATTCTGAAATTAAATCTAACCTTAAATCTAAATATGCTATTTTTACCTGCAGGTACCTAGTTCCAGTGAACCAGTCACTAAGCTGCGGCAGTTAACTGGTGTCCCCACTCCACAGCCCCTGCCGACATCTTACAACAGCCCCAGTATCAAGAAAAGCACGGCTTTGCAACACTCCTGAGCATCACGCAGCAGCAGGGGCAGAGAGACACCGCGATGCCTGGCATCGATTCACCGCGCACCTTCCCGACTACATCTGACGATGACGGCCGCTTGATTATCAGGAACGCCAGCTTGGAAAGATTGACTCATCCGCACAGAGTAGAAGCTGTGTTTTCTGGGATTCGGGCTCCGCATCCCTGCCGACGCTGCAAATGCTGCCCTCTGGCACCGCCGGTGATAGATCTGGATGAAACGTGACAGAAATCATAGAGCACAGCCGGCTTTCATCGACTGAAGGTGCCTCATTCCATTATACAGCGTTTACAGCAAAAGTTGATGCAATCGATGACAGAAGTGTGTTGAGAAACCGCAGATCAGAACAGCAGAACAAGATGAGAATTAATTAAACTTTAATTAAAAGTTAAAAATCAAAGTCACTGGCACTATCATCGTTTACAGGAATGAATTTTCACCTGATGCTTATTTTCACACTCCTGGTCCCTGCTGAAAACAACTCAGTTTAACATACAGTTTAACATCTCCGTTTTCATTGCAAATGTACAGAACTTTCCGAAAGACTTTCTACACGAATTGGCAGAGCAGCTTATTGGATGCAGTGTAGTGGAGGGTTTGGAGCCCATCCCAGGAATTACACGCAGAACCTGTATGTCTCCAGACCAGGGGAGAAAACCAGAGTTCCCTGAAGCCAAATGAGTCTGCAAATTCAACACATGCAGGAGCCAGGAATCAACCCCACAACCATGTGGCTGTGAGACTACCATAACCTCCTTCGTGACATTTATATTATTAATACCAGCAGCAAGAGAATTAACAATGAACAGCAGTATATCGCAGGTCTGCACACATATGCACAAGACATTACATGTATGTAACAGTTTTATCATCTTGTAAATAGTCTGTAGGGTCTGCAAAGTACCAACACGTTTTATGTGGCTAACTCTAGGTTTATAATGGAATATAGATTTGCCATAATATTTCTTGCATGAGCCTGAAAGCACGAGTGTCACGCCAGCTGCGTGAGAGCTGGCATCACTGATATCGACAGTATCATCTGAGATACGCCATGTTCTCATCTCCCAAAAAAATCATATCTGAAACGGACTTAATTTCCTCACTAAAGATGATTACGAGAGGCCCCAGTGCTTTTGGCCTTAGGTTACATTGAAACACTGGCTTTTAGAGTGAGTTCCACATCCACAGCGCTCACACACGCACACAGACTGCTGCTTACAAAACGGAGAACAAGAGCTTCTCCCCATTTTCCCATTAGAGCCAAGAGGCTTGGCCAGTGAATCACTGTCAGAGGACAGAGGAAAGCGCCCTTCCCAGCTTGCCCCTGCGACAGCTTCATAACGCTCTGTGAATTTTCGGAGAGCCTGAGACCTGTGGGACACAGCTGAGCACACACTCACCAAAAGGGACCAAACCATGCAAACGTGCTCTTCGGAAATCCTCAGCTGGAGACAGAGCATTTCATGCATGTGTGTTTGTGACTCGTGTTTGTCATTGACAAACATGTACACTGGCATTACCGAGATCAGATTTACATAGGGAAGTTTGTGACTGATGTCCTAACCCAATGAGCCAAACATTACTCCACACATTGTGTTGAGACAAGTATTAATGATAAATAAAATGCTTGGGCAATAATGAAAACAGTCTATGGTCCATAAAACATTGTGTGTCACCCTATAACACATTTTGCTGAAAAAAGGAAACTCATTTATTTTGAAAATATCCCATCCTCTATCAATTGGATGTAATAACTGAGTTATCACATTAAAAGTGTTTTTACTGTGAACTTCATAATACCTGTTAAAAGGCAATTTTCACCGTTATCTGGGGTGAAGTTTTACCTAGAACATACTCTTAAGAGCACGTAATGCGACCTACGCGGATGCTATACAGATGCATACTTTTATGTCGATATTTTAGGTGGACGTCACAATATAAAAACAGCTACACACGGCTACTTCACAAACAGCTGTAATGTGTTTGTGAAGGAGTGGATGGCCAGAGAGGTGATGTGTGTGTGTTTAGGATCCTTTTCTCTAGAGCCAAAGTAGATTTTTCTTTTCTCCTGAAAAGCAACCAATATTACAGGAGACACGAATCAGAAAGTGCATCTACGGCGCATGACTCTGTGCCTGGGGCACAGTCTCTCTCTCTCATACAGAGATTAGGCTTAAGGAGAGAAGCGTTTATCTTCACGGGACAGCTGAATGTTTTTATTTACAAACCAACGCATCTAGAGGTTAAAAAAGCTGCACGGTCAAAGGAACACAGCCGCATAGGCGAGGTGTGGCTGCTCACCATGCAGAACCTGTAGATGAGGAGATTTAGCGAGCAAAGGGTGCTTTGCAAGGAAATGGGTAGATAAAACATCTAAACGACATCACAAGTGATCATTAACTAGCTGCTGCTGCTTGACAAATTAATTTGAACTTATTAGGGTTACCTACTTACCAACATTACTTGAGTTTTTTTTGTTTTGTTTGGTGGGGGGCTGACAAACCATTATTAAGGGTCCAAAGCACGTAGTGCTATGGAACCTTATTGTTTTTTTAATTGCGATTAATTGCAGACCATGGTGATTAATCACGTATACAATAAAGTAGCAATATCATCCAAAAAAGTAGTCTGCATATTCAGTATAGAAATTTATTTTGAGACTTATGACTGGAATATGACACCAATATCAGTGTTGCATGGGTCAAATAAAGCAGCTGTAAAAGCAGTTTCACTCCAATATTTCCACCAAGAGACTTTTTTATTCTCAGTTTATGACACTGTTCTCAAAACGGGAACAAAAGAAGAAATCTAAATCTAAACTCTATTTGGTAAATGACTCTAAAAACATCCTGACAATCATTGAAAGCATACTCAATGGGAAAATTCCTCATTTCAGGTATTAGCCTTCAGTAAATATAAAATACTACAAGATACTTGGATCATTTCAGAAAATAATATATTGTAACAATGATTCCTTCCCCTCCATCAGCTTCCCCACAACACTGTGGCTGTGTTTGAAATGTCCACTTGCTCACTATATAGTGCACTACAAAATCGTGTGACACAAAAATGTAGTTTTCTACAGCTGTACCCTACATTGACCATCATGCATTGCGGCCTGTCACGTGAGTGTCGGACGGAATCACATTTGAGAAACTTTGCTTAGTCTCAACTGAACTGAAATACATGTACTTGTGTCAGAACAGTGGCAGGGATACTGCTGCTTTAAAAATAAATGGTTATTTTAATATATTTGACTGCTTTACGTGGGTTATGGTAATTCACAATAAAAACAATATATATTTAGGATTAGTATAAAACTGCAGTCATCATACATGTGTAGGTAGATACAGCGCAGCCAAGAATGTTGTAAAGATGCACGTGTGCAGAGTTTGGTTTCAACGTCATTTAGACATACGCCAATTACAATGTGCACTTATCCAATAGAAATGTTGGTGTGCATATTCTGGCATGTTTTTTATTATTGTGCTGAACAACAACGCTAAAGGGGATGTTCTGCCATTTGTTTATGTGAGATTACAATTACGAATGTCCGGCGAATAATTATGTAGCAGGGTGACCGAAAATGTGCCTGAAATGAATCAAGCACCGTCTGCCCTTATCCCCTAGAGAATATTCTTTGTAGCGAGCACTGTATAGTGAGTAAGAGAGTGAGTGAATGAACAAGTGGACACTTCAAACACAGCCTAACAGAACTATTTGATTTTAGCTCTGAATTCTAAGATTCAATGCAAAATCACAATCCTGTGTTCTTTACAACCAGGAAGGAATACTATTGATCTCTATTAAAAATCTTTGGCTTAAAAATAAAAGCCAATGCATTAACATATTAAGTATGACAGGCTACATTTTTTTAAAACACTAAAAATCTCCCAGATTGATGCCTTGAAATTGCAAGAGGCCTCCATCCATTCCTTGAGTCTCCAGACCAATTCTGTAGGGTTGGCAACCCTAAGCAATTTGTTTGCAATATTTACAGAAAACTGCACAAATATATCTGCTCATCCTGGTCAGGAGTAAGATGGATAAAGGGATATATAAAGTGATTATTATAAATCACCACTGTCAAACTCCCACAAGCCAAATCCTCTGAAATGCTGAACAGTAAATCCCCAAAGACACGTTCCTATATCTTCCAGAAAGAGCCCTTTGTTGCCACCTTATATAATAATTATATAAAACTTGGTTATTTTCTTTCTCAAAGTCA
This sequence comes from Cryptomyrus ogoouensis, assembly GCA_025773925.1. Taxonomy (NCBI): domain Eukaryota; kingdom Metazoa; phylum Chordata; class Actinopteri; order Osteoglossiformes; family Mormyridae; genus Cryptomyrus; species Cryptomyrus ogoouensis. The sequence continues at coordinate 3,635,292 of JAOYFF010000106.1, read as the reverse complement.
TCATGCATCTCAGACTCAAATTAGTCCAACATAGGTGACGATCAGTGGTAGCAGTAAAATGCGTCAAAAAACACATAAAAACTTCCACCACCTGAATTTCTTGTTTCTCTGGTTTCACTTGCGTTAAATTTGCCAAAAATATTGGTGTGAAGGTAGGAGAAAAAAAATTGAAATGACAGAACTTTCACACATGGTATATATATCACCATATACACACAAATGCATAACAGATATAGAAAGACGGATATAAAAGCAATGACTGTTATAATTTAAGCAGGAAGCAGAAATTATGGGTTTGGGTGAGGTGATTTTGTAGAGCTTATTTCAGTGGTACGGCACAGAAATCTAGGGGCTCATGGGAACCAAGCCCAGTTTGTAGTACATACAAGTATATCTGGGGAGGTATCTAATTGGTCACCTTAATTGGTCACCTTAATTGGTCAGCTGCTTCTGAAGTTACAGGCATTGTCATCTACACTGTAGGCTTGCAACTTGTTTTCCTAATAATAATTAATATGGTTTTCCTAATAATAATTAATATGGTTTTCCTATATAGTTTGATAAACTGATTACATTCATCAAACCAAAGCAAACTGTCAAAGATCTTCTTCCAAAGTAGCAGTGTACCAAATTCCACACTGAGCTGCCTAAGAGGAGATGATGGCTTTTACAAGATTCACGAAAAATTAAAAGTGGCAGAAAATCCAATACAGACTAATAGAAGCAGTGCTGCTGGAACCTTATTGCCTGAAGCTAAGGAATCTATGCATACGATTATCTGATCACCAAGCCACGTGGTCCAGGAACTATGGCGCAAAAGCAGTAAAGGAAGAAAAAAAAACCTGCATGATTTGTGGGGAGGGAGGTGATTTCAGTAAAATACACAAAGCTGCGTGCCACTGGGACACTTGGAGATGAAAACAAAGGATTCCAGAATCTTCCCCTGTCTGGACTCTTAAGAATCTCTACTACACTGTCCTCTGTGTATTTTGTCCAGGTATGGTCTATATCAGAGGCTCCCAACCCCCGGGCCGCGGACCGGTACCGGGGGTTGGGGGCCACTGGTCTATATAACCAGACCAGTGTGAATCAAAAGTTTAATTGATCAAGTGCACAACAGCATAGAATGCAGTAGATGTAAGCGTGTTTCCTCGGGAGCTTCCCATCGTAAAGTAATTAGCAAATGTTAGGGGTAAATAGAAGCTTAATTCATTAACTGACTGATTCTTAAAGATGTATAATAAAGTAGGGAAACAACCACACACACACACACACACACACATAAACAATGATTGGATAATAAAACAATCACCTGCTTTTAAAGCACAATAATGTATTAACATGGTCTGGGGCCTCCTTTTGTGTCCAATACAGCATCAATTCATCTTGGGAACGACAGACACAAGTCCTGCACAGTGACCAGAGGGATTCTGAGCCATTCCTCTTGCAGAACAGTGGCCAGGTCACTACATGATGATGGTAGAAAACGTTTCCTGACTCGCTCCTCCAAAACACCCTAAAGTGGCTCAGTAATATTCAGATCTGGTGACTATGCAGGTCATGGGAGATGTTCAGCTTCATTTTCATGTTCACCAAACCACTGTGATTATTATATTACATTATATTATATTATATTATATTATATAAACTTCCCACTATAAAATAAGAGGCGATACACGGATTCATTTCGGGTCCAAGGAGTCACATTTCTGAGCATCAGTGCTCCACAGGGCCATTTAGCAGCCGGACAGAAGACTGTCAGTGTTCATGACAGGGGTGTCCAGGAAGGACGGAGACCTCCATGACAGCTCCTCTCGCCACGCCAGACAATCTGAGCTCCACCAAAACTGCCCCCGCATGTTACACACAGCAGCTTGAGGGCAGAGACGTTTAAAAACAAGGAAACCCTCAACTGGAAATGTGGAATGTGTGGAAGGTGAGCCTCCACCAGGCCGAATACCACAGATATGCCGTGGGAAAGCCGGGTCCGGCTGAGTGCGGAGGGAGACCCGGCCTATCAGGGGGCAGCGTGTCCTTAAAGCCTCCACCCACCGTGGGCCTGTCACCACTGCTCAACACACGCGTCGTTACCGCCGTCGAGCCGACAGAAGGTGCCTGAAGGGGACCTACTCATTTTCAGACACTGTTTTTCTCCTTCCTCTCTCCAGTTTCTCGGTGGGGGGGGGGGGGTGTGTTGACTGACAAGTTCGCTTTGAGGTGTTTGGCATCCACAGTGAAAATTTCGCAGCCTTCAGACCTTCCAGCACCAAGCAGATATGACATTTCCAAAGCCTGCAGGGCTCAAATTTGCATTTTACATTTCTTAGCCCACGGCACAGGGACATTAAGACAACGTAAAAACAACACATACAAGACAAACGACAAGGCCACTTCTGCGACCAACTGCAATCTCGTCACGCGTAATATGAGCTGGCATCGGGTGGGGGGAGGCGAGCGGGGAAGAGGAGGTCCCCTGAAACGCTGTGCGGTTGATGCATTTACAGCTAGAGGGGGGCACAGACGTGGCTACGGGGCTGATACATGTCTTAGCATGTCCTCCATCACTGCCGGTCCTTGGCTCGAAAGACAAGCAGAGGTGGGTTGACATTGCCAGGAATTCAGACACGTGACACACGTCTGTGCTATGAACGTGTTCCTCTAATGCTAAGTCGCCTTGATATGGTTTCACTCCACCCCATGTTAAAATCCCGCCTCAAAAAGCTGAAATAATTAAATCCCCCCCCCCCCCAGCCACAGAAGTATTTTGAGGCCATCAGAACTTACCTGGTTTGTTTCACCACCGAATCATATCGTCTGATATGGAGAAGTTGACCCAGTCATTCTGATTTGGCCGGGTAAGTGACACTCAATTAACAGCAGAGAGCAAAGGGTGACGGGGTTAGGAAAATTAATGAAAGCAGGCAGCAGGATGCAGTGTTGAATACAGAGACCTTTCACATGGAAATGGATAAGTTTGGCAATGACGTCATTCGGAAGTGTGATTTGCCGCCCCCCAGGCCCATGCAAGACCCTCTGTCATGTATTCACCAGAGGATCAAGTATGCAATCAAAAACCGTCACTATTTTTAATCTTAATCCTCTTAAGCTATCGTCGTGATACGGGGTTATGAGATTAAAAACCTCCACAAGATTAGAACTGAGAGAAAAAAAACCCAACCAACCAAATTTACATGCCTCTATTACAGAAGTTATTTGCAAAACGTTGAAGTGAAGCATCTCTGTTCAAAATTCACTCCCCGCAAACCATACGCATGATCTAAGGGCCTCTTGATTGGGATTAGTAATGAATCAAAAGGTCCCATTTAGATAGGTACGCCAACACAGATCGGTGTGTGTGTTTGTGTGTGAGCGCGCATATGGGAGCAGTTTGGGGAAGACCACTTTCTGTTCCAGGGTGACTGTTCCCCAGTGCACAAAGCAAGGTCCAAAAAAAACTTGGTTGGGTAAGTTTGGAGTGGAAGAACTTGACTGGCCCACACAGAGCCTGGACCTCAACCAGATCAAAACACCTTTAGGATGAACTAAAATGGAGATTACGAACCAGACCTTCACGTTCAACATCGGTGCCTGACAGCACAAATGCTCTTCTGGATGAATGGGCAAAAATTGCCCCCAGACAAAGCCAAGAGGGGCAGCTGTTATAGCTGCGAAAGGGGGGGGGACCATCTCCATATCGATGCCTATGGATTTAGAATGTGATGTCATAAAAGTTCCTGTAGGTATATAATGGCCAGGTGTCCCAATACTTTTGCCCATATCTATCTGAGGTTTCGAGTCGTTAATTTAATCTTAATCTGCGTGAGGAGGACTGACTTGTCAGGAGGAGATAAAGTGAGCGAGTGTCAGACGTGGCCTCACTAGTCAGCCAGTTGGGCTCCCAGGGTCCTGGAAGGAGGGAGTCACTGAGCAGCTGTATGCCCTGAGAAGCAGGACAAAGCTCCTGTCAGAGAGCGAGTGAAAGCACGCCTGCGGTTCGAAGGGTTAATGTGGGCTAAGCCATTAAATCACACGCAGCCGAAGTTGTACCGCCGCAAACGGAAAGTGGGGGCCCTGGCACCACCTCGGATGGGGTCACGGGGGGGGCGGAGAGCATTCACCCACAGGCCCGAATAAGCTGTGACGGAACAGCAAGCACTGCGAACAACAGACCTGGCCACATTTGCCGGAAGTTACTTTATGCCTGGAGTCATTTACAGCCTCATTATTGGATGCTTGCTCAGAAGTGCATGAGCAATTGGAATTAGCAGCAGGTTCCTATGTAATTATACATTATTTTGTAATAATTTTAACTGGCTGTTTGCAGTTAAAAACTCTACTAATCTGCCTGAAATAAGTACCCAGGTTTTGAGAAGACCTAGGGCTCTTTTTAACAAAGTCTTGCCTCTGGAACGGCAGGACAGTCATTAAAGGAGCCAAATCAGTGTGGAAGCTAAAGGAAAATGTGCCGGAAAGACAGAAGAATTCTAGCCGTCACCTAATCCAGTCTCCAACTGCGGTCTTTCGGAACCGCAGACGTCTGCGGCGGACGGCTCTCGACCGAACACGTGGGAATGAGATGCAAATCCGGCCCGATCAGACTTACATAAAGACGTGTAAGCTGTGGTGAGACATCAGGATCAGCGAACATGGGGCCTTTGCAGAGAGAGACTTAAAAGATTTGGCAGAGGGCTCTCTAGATGTGGTTTACGCCACTCCGAGCACCGGGGGAGGGGATGAGGGAGCCAGGGGCAGCTGGAATCCCAACCTCCACAAGCATGGGGCAGATGTTGCTACCGCTGGATAAATCACATGGAAATCGACTGAATGCAAACAAGGTGCAGGCAGAGGTGGGCTGCCCCCCCCCCCCCGAAAGGGCCACTGGGTTGACACAGTCACGCCATTTCACATCTTCAGCAGCCGCAGGCCTGTTACAGTGCATCTGAAAAGCCACTTGGAATGAAGCGGGCGGCAGCGCGTGTCACTTCCTGCCGAGCGCGACCTGGCCCCTGCGGAACTGCGGCATGCAGATAAGGCGATGAATTAGCCCTCGTGTGCTCGCTGAACCGCGTCTTGCCGGGTTTACGGATGTACCAGCCATTTATTACTTCCAACTCCAGTACAAAGAAGTGCAGAAAGGGACTCGGGAAGCTTAAAAATACATCGACTGAAATTACAGCGGCAAGGTTCTACCTATCAAACGGGCGCTGTGCCGTGTCATTAATTGATAAGGTTCATTTAGAAAAAAAGTCTGTCTGGTTTTCCCCGTCACTTCAGAGAACGTGTGTGCACAACTAAATCAAGTTCACATTATGATACGTTCAAAATTCGATATTACAGAAAATACTACAGATATTATAAAACCATTTACATTTCCAGAATGAGTACATTTCAAGTTAAGGGCTTTGTTGTTTGGCTGCCTTCAGCGTTACTAATAATTCAGAATAAAACACTTTCAAATCGTATTAATACAAATTAGCCCTTAGCCTTATCAGCACGATGGAAGCAATAAGACTGCTTCTCCAAAGTGAAAGTTTAATTAAAGTGAATTAATAATCTCATCACCGGCAGCTGGCCGCGATCCAGCGGGAGGGGCTGAGACAGCGGGATGTGACACATCCGCGGCATTCGCGTTCTAGCGGGTTTCATGAACGCCGCGTAAATAATGGGCCGAGTTATTGCTCTGGACGGTACGGCTGCTTCAAGGTGCCGCAGGAAAGCGCCCCATCGCACGGGAGCAGCCCCACACAATGAAGCCATGTCAAATCAACCGCCATAATTCACAACAAGCTTATTTATCATACCACAGTGCTGCTGAATGCTCTATCCTGATTGGTCAGAAGGTTGTCGATTCATTTTATAAACGGCACATGTAGTGTCAGCCAGGCAGCTTACAGTAATAAATGCATTGTTACAATCTTTAATTATAACGGATGACAGAGAAAATTCTAGAAGTGGAACATGATTTAAAAATTATGAAGACTAAAAAATGTTTAGTCACAGGCAGAAGAAAATAGTTCTACTAATAAATAGTTTAACTAATAAATCTAGATATATTTAGCTACAAATGTGTAGAGTATAAGAGGGTTCATGTACTCCAGGGCACGCATTATAGGTCTGTAAACGCACTCCCCTGTGCTTCAGGTGGTTCTTTGCCTCCGCAGCCATAATCCTCAGCCTCTTGCTTGGATCTGAGAAAGCAGAGAATGCAGACACAGTCGGGGGGGAGGGGGGTCTTTATCTGGTGACTGGGGGGGGGGGGGGCAGCCAGAAAGCCATGCGGGGGGTCTTCACAGGCCTGTGGCCCAAAGCCATTGCAGTCTTGCACTGGGACGCAAATTGCAGGACTGAGGGGGCTTCGCCTCCGCGTGGCATAAGCGGGGACAGATGAGCGGCCAGCGTTAAAGCCGCCGCGTTTGCTCCGCTCACATCGTGCTTTATAATTATGTCGGCGGGCAGAAGGCAGAGAAATAAGCGCGATTAGGCTGGTCCTGCTATCGCTGCAGAACAGACAGCGAGTAGGAAGGGGGGGGGCGCCCCTTCGCAGCCCTTTCAGCTCCCCAGACACAGAAAAGGCAGGAATGGAGGAGAGCAGCTTCTCTATCGCATCCCAACATGATGTGATTTTATCGACCTGGACTTCCATAGTAACAACACTTGCCATACCCCATGCTGAAACATCCCATCTATTTCGTTATGGTTATCGAAGGGGTTGTGAACCTTTCCAACATATTTTATGATTTTTTTCTAGTGATTTTTAAAAGGGGGGGGTATAAGAGGCCGTAATTCATACAAAGGGGCCAAACTTATTACCGAGTGGTTTGAAATTTGAGTGACAGGGGAGGAGGCACACTGGGGGCCAATCAGCTTTCAGCTGGGGACAATGGCCCTGTGGCCCCGCCCCTCTACACAGCCCTGCTTTCAAAACTACCAGGAGCATTCTGGAGTAGCGGACACCACGATTAGCAGCACTTCGCAAAAATCTCAAAAGATGTATTCCAGAAGCGAAAGCAATGAATCGTGGGTAACGGCCTAGCTCTCTGCTCATGATGCAGAACGTTAGGTAGACAGCTGGGAATGGACTCCTCGATCCAATCAGGGACCCAGAAGTCACAAAGCCGCTGTCAGTAACACAGTCCTGAGACACACTACGACTCCGGATGAAACTACGGCTTCAGGTACACATCGTATGGATGGAGAATGAAATGAGTTATCAAGGACCTGCTCTTCTCTAATCTGTTTTCAATTTGGACGGCACTTGACATTTCAATGAGCTCCCAAGAAAATAAATCATTCTTTTGAAGAGTCCACACCAAGCGATTTTGATATCTGAAATCCACCCCCTTCCCAAGTGAAAGGCATAGCAACAAAAAACACTGCAGAAGTCATCATCGTGATATCAAGCTGGCATCCAAAAAGGCAGCGGAACAAAAGCCTTGCAAGCCGTCCGCAATCTCTCGGGCTCTTTTAGTCGTTTGCGATTCCCGTTGTCATGCTGAACGAAGAGATTAGAAGAGGGCCTTTCCACTGCATCGGCGCCAACAGTGTCACCAAGGCAGAGACTGGGGTCGCTCTAAGCTTGACCCGGCCATGGCAGCAAAAGCAAATTCTTAGCCCCAGCTATGCCCTCAAAACACAGAGCAAACCCTCCACTCATACATACTAAAATCCAAGGCAAAGTCTCCCTGTCCGGAGACAATGTCCAGCCTCAGTATCAGTACAATAGCGTTTCCTTCATCTGTTCCCTTTCTCAGTCTTCTCCAGTCGCATAAATTCACTCACACTTATTTCCTGTTTTGTATAAAAGTCCACAATGCATCCTCCCACCTCTGCTTACCTTGGGCCAGAGAAGCAGACTGCTCACTTCTTAAATACACTCTCTTCTAAGTAGACTGCCATCTTTACGCTATAGCTTTCAACGGTACCATGCACCAGAGTCTGTGCCAGTAGAAGAAGCAGTATATCGGGTACCTTGGCCAACCAGTGGATTTGCAGGTACTACATAAGCCTGTAGGAGGAGCTTAGCTGCCAGCCAATCAGGCTTCTCCTGCTCCCTCCAAACCGGCTCTCCTACATGCATGCTCCGCCTTTGGCCTTTTGACAGCCTTGGGAGGGAATTAAACAGCTGACCACCATGACAACAGTGGCATTTCCTCGAATGCTGCATGGTGGCCCGTTCCATTCTGAAAGTGAAGGGCTCACCGTCTGTCCTTTTAAAACCATAAATTGGATTAAACACCTGCGAATGAGCCATTAAAAATAACTTGCTGGAATTAATTAGTGTGATAAACAAGATGGAAACTAGCGCCTCTTTGCCTGCTGTTTGGCGGAGTCGTGAACTGCAGTGTGGTAACTTCTCACACCACCACCTACCTCATCTTCACAGGTGACACAGGACCCCGTGAAACCAGCTACTAATCCTATTTTCTCTGGTATTTAACCAGCAGAAATCCTTGCCATCAACCCCAATCATCAGTAATCAAAGCCCAAAGATCAAAGCAGATTCTAATATCACACTGCATTAGGCATAAAATTATCAAAATGCCGCTAACAGGAGAAATAAATAAGTCTAAAGGAAATGAACACAGCGTCCAAATTGGATATTCGTCATGTGTCTTAGTGACAGAAGAGCAGACTTTGTTTTTCCTGTTCAGCATCTAGTCCACAGAGCAGACAGACTGGAAGGAGACCTTGACAAGTATGATGGGGCTTGATGACTTTCCTCTACTCACACATCCCCCCCGACTGAAAGCTCTTTAGCCGCCTACAGCAGTCTTCTGCCCCTCCTGCGGAAACACTGAGCCTGTAAAACTTGCCTCCGTCTCGTTCATTACAACCAGATAATTGATTATTGAAACACCTTCCACTCACTTTCAGTCGTTTGTGGAGACAGAACGTAAATCTTCTAATTAACGGTATTGACTGATAACCAGTAATGTCCTGGATTGGTGTGCTATCACGGGCCTAAGACCTTCGGCGATACGCACGGGGTTACCAAGACACCAAAATCACTAAACCGTTACTGAAATTGGGCAAATAAACCAAATAACAAAAGGATAAATAAAAGTGACCTCATGGGTTTGTGTGGGTGTCGGGATGGCAGGGCAAGTTAGTCTCTGCATACTGTGCCACTTTATACAATAAACTGAGCAGTCTGCTGAAATATCCCTAAGCAAAAAACATGTATATGAAAATGCTCATTGTGGCCAACTGTACTGTAAACTTGCTCACTGCAGAACCAAAGTGATGCATAAAACAAAATGCAGCTTCCCAAAATACAGTGAAACGAAGGAGTTCCTAGCTATTGGAAAAAAATCAGGGGCTAAGTCAAGTTTACCTGGGGCTTGACTTTTTTCTTGAAGGAAGAATGGCATCGGGGCTAAAATACTGAGGGCTATAGCCCCCAGTGATCGGACCTACCGACAGCCATGCCGTCAACCCATAGCAGAGAAGGAGCTACATCAAAACAATGCGTTTTACTATGAAACTTCCAGCATGCACCAACCATCCATTAAGGAATTAAAGGCAACATTGACAGTTCAGGGGATTTATAAAACAGAGCATGAGCTGAATTGCAGCACACGTAAGAGCCGGCTAACCGATACAGACCACGTGTGCACGGACATGCACAGAGGCAGAAGCGAGCCACCCCATGCCAACGCAAAAGCTGTCAAATTAAAATTCTGACAGCCGAAACGGGCGCTGCAGTCCTCGCTGTTATTATTCGCCTCCGCTGCCTACAGAATTAGGAGACCCACGGCTAAAGCGCCATCCACCTGGATTTATCGCCGTAGCTTACCGTAGTAGCTTACCACCCCTCGGTGAAAACAAGGTAGCAAGCGATCATATGAAACAGCGAAAATCTGCCACCAGGCTGAACGCGTGTTGACACCAGCAACAGGGATTCTGAAGAAAGGTGAAGGAGGACGTCACTGTGTGCCTGGTAAGGACAAAGCAAACACTCATCCAGTCCCCATACCATCATTCTGGCACATGGCTGGGTCACGAGGTGGGACTGCAGTGATGAGATGGCCTCCTGCAGCAGGGGAGCTAAATGTGTGATTTGTCAGGGGGAGTGCAAACTACATAAGATGTGGAAAGAGGCAAATCTGAAACCACAACAAAATAAGCATCGTCAGCTTTTTCTTGAGATCTCTCTCATTTCAAGGGCACAGCCCTTGTCATCTGGTTTAAGTTTCTCTGTACGCAGTGAAAAAAGAAATTCACCTTCCCGAAGTCCGTTGGAAAAATGGCGATGCGGAAGTGAAGAGCCAAGAGTCTTATTTCTCGGCAGATCTAAATATGGTACCATTTCTATAAGGTTGTCATTATCATACGCAGCAGATAGTGCTGATCTCAGCTGACCCTAATCAGTTTGGAAATTCAGGCTGAAAATGGTATTGGGGAGGACTGTTCCCATTCCCGCACCCTAACCTACATTCCCCGTGCGGAGTCTCTCCGTCTAAGCGAGCGTGTTTATTCTTTTCACGGGGCCATGACATCAAATCTGAAAACAAACAGCACTGAAGCACAGATTTACGAGGCAGGCAGGGAGACAGATTCATATCAGATCTGGAAACCCTTTCTCAGAGATTGAGGCCGAAGCCTTTGATCTGTGACGGCGGCACCTCTCAAAGCGACACCAAGAAAGTGGTGAGAAACGCAGGAGGGTTGGGGGGGGGGGGGGTGGTCTTGCACCAGCACAAAGTGTACCATAGAATTTAGAACGCAATACAGGTGACCTGGGGTCACCAGCACTATCCAGCATACCTTGTGATATCCCATGTTGCCATAGAAACCCACATACATGCATTCTAGTGTTCAAAAATACATAAAACAACGCACATCCCATATTTTGTTGACAATTTAGAGTACTCTTCCATTCCACAAAGCGGAAGCGCGTTTCCAGTTTCCCATGACTGCCTCGTAATGCACTCAATGATGGAGTTCTTCAAATGGAGATTATTAAGCAACAGTGCTGCATTGCTACAGGCAAATAGAAACATTCAACGTACAGCCAAAGTTCACGCTGCATAATGAGTCATCTGAGTTTTGCCGTACGGGACAAACAATTTAGTTTAGCGAAACCCTCACTTTCTCTCTTTGAAAATTAGAAGTACACCGATAATGTATTCCTGTATTCGCGCTAACGGTGTCATGTCAGTGAACACGACAATCCCAGAGTTCTCTTGGCCAAATCAAGCTCAACATTTTCAGTGGATGATGCAAGATTCCGAACAGAGAAAGTTTAATTGTGAGGATTTAAAACTTCTTCACATCAAAGGGCCTCGACTTAAATCGGGGCCTACTTTCCTAGTCTCGCCGCCTCCCAGTATAGAAGATACACTTCCATCTGTACAGCCAGTGGCACGATCTCCACTACCAGCAATCTCGGGGCAGTTGCCCTGCAGGCCTCTCCTCACTTTACCCAGAAGTCCCCTGGCAAAAGGTTTCAATAACATCATGAAACTCATAGCTCCATAAAAACACAGTTAGCAAAACAAACCAACAACCAACCAACCAAGAAAACAATCAATGAATTAATGTTTCTATTAAAACACAAAACAAACAAACAAAAAAAAAAGCACTTGGCTGGACAGACCCCTAATCATCTCAAATAACCCTGACACATAACACACATACAGCATGTTTACTTACGTACAGGAATAAAATTGCAATTACAGCAAAAGGGAAATTAGAAAAAGGTGACATACTTCAAAGGGGCCAGATGTTTTACGATCAAAGAGTAACAGCGGCAGAATGTGCTTAAGCACTAATATCAGCAGAGTAACAATAAAAGGGGACAAACATAATTACGGAGACTCTGACAAGCTTGAATTTCTGCGGGAGAACCGTCAAACGATAGTTGCCTAGCAACACAAGGTTCTGTGCTGGTCAGGCTGTGTAAATACCTCCTCACACCACCCGTATGGTTTCATATGACATCTGCTCCTATCCGTTTTCTTCATTACTCATTTCAGATCAACCTGAAGCAGTTTTCAGAAAAAATAAATAACCTCGAGCTCTCCCTATTAGAGTTCCCTGTAGCAAACTGGAAGTAAAACATCTACGTGTATTAACTGCATAGCCAAATATTTGCAGCAGTTTAGTAGTTTAAGTGTCGTCAATGGCAAAATATGGACAAGCTTACAGGAGCCTGACAGATTCACATGAGTATTTCAGGCAGAATATCTCAAATTCGGGTTGGCGACTTCTGTTAGGTTTTTTGACAGCGATTCCAGGTACTCGTTATACTTATTGGTTGCAACTTAACCAGACACTGTGTTCAAAAACAGGAAATACAAAATATTACAGGTTTACAGAACAGACTGATCAGACATTTATTATAGGGCTCTGAGCTTTCATCATCTACATATCTGGTCACTCAGAGTAGGGTGAGTAGGGTGAACTCACACTTATACTTTGCATCTTAAAAGGTGATAGTCGAACCCAGGGCCGATTGACACCCAGTTGATTGAATATTCGTAACCATGGAGACGGTTATAGCGCAGGAAGTCGATAATGGAGTATGATCGGCCATCCCTATTGGCTCACCTTTGGTATCCATGGTGATTCACAGGAAGACACACTTCAGCCTGTATTCGTCTTTATTACATTGAAGCTGACAGCATGAGATACATGGGGGCTACATTTCCGCACTCTTTCCGGAAGCCACAGGCTCTGGATAGGGCGTTCCAGAGAGCAGCAGGCCCTCGTTGACCCCCTCCCCAACCCAAACGCTGACAGTACAGCGGGAGGCGGGGGGGAGGAAGCACCGCGGAGGCGGGATTACCTTCCTCGCCGACGAGCCCTTCTGCTGATCGATAGCGTAATCGCTTCCAGTTCCCCTAACAAGCCAGACTGACTGCCATCTGCTATTCCCAGTGACAACGTCAGGAGATCTTTAATTACAGCTCGCCGAGCAGTCCAGCTGCCTCCTCATTTGGGGCAGCCGTTCAGGATCCCCAGAAGTTACCGGACCCCAATTCAAATCGGCCAACATCCTGCTACAACTTGAGGAAAAGAGCTTTCATGCTTGTCTGCAAGACACATCCTACTCCCTGCAGGTAGCCAGTGATTCTTTGATCTTAGAGTAGACTACTGCGTGGATTGCAGACTTTTTTCCTTCTACACTGAGGAGCATCAGCATCTGGTCTGAACCCCCAATTTACAATTTTGCTACGAAAACTTAAAAATCTTCCTAACTACTGCCAGTAAGTTATGAAAGTCCACAAATAACCTTTCCTGTTATAACTCCAAACCAGGAATCAGTCACAGTACCAGCTCACAAAGTTCATGAAATATTACCAGACACTGATGGCAATTCTCACAAACCGCTTTTTCCACCTTCCCCGTATCTGAAAGCCAGACATCACCAGGGAATTACGCTTTCTTCAGCTGTGCGAGTTAGACTGCTCAGAGCGCAGTATTGAAAGCACCTTAAAAGTGACACCCTATCATAATCCACAACCTGTTTGTTTTCATTGCTCCCTGCTGGGAGCAGATTGCTGAAAACGGGGACGTTCGGTGACAGCGACAGTGAGCCGTGTTTACAGGTTCGGGACCCACGTTTAGGAGAAAGGCAGGCTGAGCCGTCAGGTCAGACCCCACAATAACGCATGAGTGGATGATATCGACTAAAGGGGCACCACAGAGAACACTAATCACACCAGGAGGCCGCACGGTCAGTCCAAACTCTGTCCGAATCTTCAGTGCGAGTTCACCCTTTGCACGCATGCGTCTACTTCACCTGAAGTGCAAAATGAACTAGGAGTGTTAACAGGGGCAGATCAGGGCAGCATCACCAGAAGAGGGCGCCTTCTCACTTGTACAGTCAACCCGGCCCGTACAGCTTTAGGTACAGCTATGCATCAGACAAAGTAAAATTGGGCAGTTTGCCAGAGGAGGGGGCATGGGGGGTGGGTAGTGTAGCTTACCCAGGGCATCACATGGGCACTGGGATTAATATACTGTGTGAGATTGTGTATAAACACCAGAAGCACTCTCCCCCCCCCCAACTTAAATCCTGTTTGCTTTAATTACTCCCCGTAATTGTATTTGTTTTCATGAAGAGATCATCGAAATTGGGCAGCGATCAGGCAAGGGAGTCTAATGAGATTTATGTGAAACCAATCAAGGCAAGGCGGCCTGCGGTCGACACGGGATGGTTCTCAGCTAAAATTAACAGAGCCGCCCAACAGCGTTAGGAGGATAATTTGTCGCATTTAACAAGTTGAAGATTAAGTTGTATTCATGCCATCTCATCATTTTCTGTAGGATTGTTTCCGTTTCAAAACAGTAATATTACCTTGTAAGAGAAAATTAATTTTTCTAGTGTATGCTGGACTGCAACTATATCAGAAACTCCTTTTCAATTATGCTCTTACAAGATGCACAGCTGTCTGGGCCTACTGGTAAAACCATAAATGCTTGCCTAGCAGTCACAGAAATTAATTTTACACGCTGTCCCCCACAACAAATAGTCATCACAAACGGCAGATACCGTGTGAAAATTGTCATTGGAAACTCCTGTCAAATTCAGCAAGTTCGGGAAGAACAATATGCCACTACTGTGTATCAGCTTGAACCGTATCTACCACTTTATTGGTCTTCACTTTGGTCTTCGAGTTGAGTGATCGTCAGAACATTCAGAGCAATTAAACCGACACTGGAAGTGACGTCTTTCGGGTTTCGTGCCGTTGAACAGATTGTGATATTATCTGGGTCTTGCGGATACAAGTAGTAATCCGTCTCCGCTCGTTCCCTGTTGGTTATGAACGCAAAGCCTTGATTATTACAGCAACACCTACAGGGACAGACAGACGGTGCTGTTTCAGCCAGACGGTCCACAGGCCTGCTCCTCTGACTGATCCAAGACACATGGGGGGAACCAGCTGAACTGGGGGGCTGTCCCATCATCGTGGTAGCATGTGGCCTTGCCATGGCACATGGGGGGAGGAAGGAAGGAAGACTCAGGCCATTGCTTTGGAGGGCCAGAGTGGTCCCATGGCAGGCAGAACCGATTAATCTGTGAAAAGTCCCCCCAGAAGAGCAGCTGGGTCCAACAAAGCATCAAAAAAGGGCTCCACTCAGAGAGAACGATACTAGAATTATACTATTATTAAGTCCCTGCAGACCCTTCTGTTTATGGGGACTTGCACATTTATTTATAGACCCGTTTCAAAGCATTCTAGGTTGTTTCTCAAAGTACAATTATCAGTTCCTCACATGTTCAAGGTCTGTTCCTTAACTACAATGGGACTTCTAGCACTTGACAGTCAACGAGACGGAGGGAAAAGGCAGATCATTTTCATGAGATCATCCCTCACAACAACGGGAGCAGATTTAGCCCAAAAACCAAAACTGCACATCATTTTAGAATATTTTTGTTTTTTATTATTATTATTATTATTGACAACTATAAACAATGAAATAATGAATCTGCCCCACTCTTAATGGTCAGCAGGTTCTAAAGGTTGAAAAGCTTTGTTTTGTTTGGCATTTTGAGGGGTTGTCATACATACTTGGTACGATTAATTTGTCCAATTATCAAAATATCATCAGACCAGCAAAACACCAAAAAAAAACCATTACAGCTCTTTCTGTTTCATGTGTGATAAACACAAAGCTCAACGGGACTCAACTGTCTAGCAACAGGGCCTCTGCGCCCCCCACCCACAGAACGTAACCATGGCACCAGGGTATCTCATGTCACGTTGCAGCATCATACCATGGCCCAAAGCTGAGGATGATTCGTCTCGGTATTTACAAGACCTGACAACCCCAAGCGGTCATGCTCATTTGCTTGTGACACCTCTGCAGCCTCAAAGTTCACCCGTTGATGAGAGCGATTCCCTCCTTTTGGTCTTTAATTGTGCTCGGCTTAATGATGTGTTTTGGCCCCAGACTAACAGGTCTAATGCATGTCATGAAAGAAGACGACTGTCTGAAGGAATACAAGCTCCATTCGATCGTGGAACAGAACAAGCCATTAGATGTTTGTTTCAATGACTTTCGGTACTTTTCAAATATTTCGGGCGATGAAATAACAGCAGCCTAATGACATGAAAATGGCTTCCTGTCTGAAGAAAGTGATGCCACGACGATTGTCCTCTGGTGCCTTTTGGTAGCCTGTGTGACTTGAGCAAAACAAAAGGTTCATGTTTAAACCCAGACTGGGGTGTGTTTCTACAAAGCAGCAATCGAATAGAAAGATATATTACTGTCAAGATATTATTCTGTGACAGCCCAACATCCTTGATTGGCCTAAAGAGGCAGTGACATAACAGCGTGTGTGTGTATGTGTGTGTGCGTGTCAGGGCAGCCAAGAACAACTCCCCAAAACCATGACTGCTCACCCTATCATGACAACAGAATTTCTTCACTTTCTATCAGAATCCCTCCGACTGCCAGTAAAAGTATCTTTCATTACAATTGCTTATTAATTAAACCTTTCTGCTTTGATCGAGAACCTGGACTAATAACATGGAGGAAATTACAGAACGCTAAAGATGTTATTTTTGGGCTGTAAATTTCCACTAGTTTAGTTAGATTACACAAACTAATGTAGGCATTTGACTGCAAGTATTTTTCTTTTTTTTTTTTTTTTTTTTTTAAATTTGTGGACACAAAAATGGCTACAGGGATGCAGCCTGAGCCCCTGAACATTTAAGAAAACGCCAGCGAAAAATTCAATACTGATTTGTTGACATACTTTGCATAGCTCATCTAAATGCAGCATAAGAGAACGGTGCCCACAAAACCTTAAAAGGGAAAAAAAATGTACACAACGAATAATGATAGCAAGTCATTAGTTAATGCATGTAGTTTGAAAATAAAATTCCACAGCCCAGCAGGTAAAAGGAAGTAAATAATTGGTCGGCCACAGGAAGAGAACAAGCACTTTGTTGCCTATTAAGTGTTTCTCTGAAAACTGAATTTCCTAATGGACAGACCGTCAGAATAGATTGTTAATCCAGGGTGCTGTAATTTTGGGTGTAAACGGAAAGCAAGTACAATACCAACCTTCTGGTCTGCAATGCACTGACAGCTTTGCACGTTCCAGAACATCTCCCTGAGCTGTACGAGTCATACTCCCTTCTAACGCTACGTTAAATCCAAAACACAGTGAGAACTATGACCACAGCTGGATGGCGGCGCCGCATCACACCAGCTCATATCTCTGCATTAGCCTCAAGTTCAGTTCAGGGCTTTATAACTTCAACATGCATCATCTGAATAAGGTCTCTCCCCCACTTATCTAACCAAACCGATTAGCATGTCAAACTGCAGGATGCAGGTCATGAAATTATCTAGATTTACAGACACTGAAGGCCGTCATAGATTTGGCGCCCTAAAGTTTAAAACTGAAATCTGCATTTAAATCTGTTGGTGCTGCTACACTTCTCCTACGTCTTCTATACTTCCAAACCCATAAAAAAAAACCTTTTAGCATCCTGCTCACCTCCCACTTTGCGCTTCTGTATGCAAGTCCTACACCTGCAAACTTGACCTCAACCAAGCCTGCAAGCGCAGCATCACCGGTGGCTGGCCTGGTGGTAGAAACAGGCTTACGTTCAAAAGCTTGACCGCTCACAGGGTATAAGGTCATGCAGGTGGGAGGAAGAGTAGCCATGTGTCCTCGGAGCCCCTGCACCTTCTCTGGGAAATCTGCTTCCATCTCAGCATTAACTATGCTTTCCAAATGTTAGCAATGGGATTTATTTTAAACATCCACAGAGGAATCCAGAAAGCAGTCAGTTATAGAAATGCTTCCCCCATCGCATCTGAGGTCATAGATTACAGACTCTAGAAGATGCTGCTTCAAACTCAAAAGTCAATGTGCTCTATTAAACACGACAGCCTACATCAGGGGCGGCCTCTCTTATCTGCAAAGGGCCGGTGTGTATGCAGGTATTTTGGGGTAACCTTTAGGTCAGCTGTTCAAACCCAGGCGCGCGAATTCTTCAGCCAATCAGTCCTCTAATTAGTAATCTAATTAGGGAGTTACGGAAAAAACCCCTGTACACACTTTCTGGATAAGAATGCCCACCCCTGGCCTACATGAACAAGAATAAATGTTCAGTAAGTGATAGTGGGGGAGGGAGATGCTTTCATGGACTGTCAAAGTCACAGAAAAAAAATGCCAACCCCCCCTCTCCTAGCAACAGAGTGGAAGAGCCAGTCGTGCGCAGAGAAACACTTCAGATACAATTTGGGACAAACCATTGGGGGTGGGGGTGTCCCACCACTTTCAGTCAGGGCTAGAGAACAGACAAAAGCTGTAAAACGTCCTCCTGGCCACCCACCCTTCTAATGTCCACATGTTTTAACGATATTTATGAAGTGAGGGTGATGAAAAACCAGAGCAGGTTAGCGGTGACCAAAATCTAAAGACGCACGCAAAGGAGCGTGCCAAGGCCAGCAGGGACGCCCTTTGCCTGCGATGGCCACCTGTTCACGGAGCGCGCCAACGCTCTAACGAGGCCGGGGGGATGCCAGCAGACCGGGCCTCTTCATAGTCCACGCACGTCTCCTGCGACGTGCAAGTGGATTCTCTCTAAGCTTCCAGCGATAGAACACACCTCCTCCTCGTGCGAAACACTGACCAGAAAGCCACTTTTTCTTTCCGAATTGGGGGGGGGGGGGGGGGGGTTTTTGGGTTTTTTTTCTGTTTTGGTGTTTTTTGGG
>JAOYFF010000106.1:3598505-3611234 GCA_025773925.1 Cryptomyrus ogoouensis | reverse complement strand
ATGGCACAGATGTAGGGAAAGGTGCAGTGTTCACTGGTGAAGGTGGTTATATGGCACAGATGTAGGGAAAGGTGCAGTGTTCACTGGTGAAGGTGGTTATATGGCACAGATGTAGGGAAAGGTGCAGAGTTCACTGGTGAAGGTGGTTATATGGCACAGATGTAGGAAAAGGTGCAGTGCCGGGCAGTGTTCACTGGATAAGGTGGCTAATGCTGGTGGGAAGGCAGGTTCATAAACAGGGCTGGTAAAAAGTGCAGAGTTCCATCAGCTTTGGGGAGCACATGTTCTGAGAACACTGTCAGGTTTACAGAGCTGACGCAGACTGTGCAGTGCAGACTGACAAGACGACACCAGAGGCTTAATTTAAGGGTTTCACTTTAAGGGGGGGGGGGGGCGGCATCATTTCCTGACGAGATCAATCATACACTTGGGCGAGGACATTATCTGCATACCTGTGCTGCCAGCCACAGGTCAAAAATCAGGTGCGACAACATAACATTCAAATCTGGTGGCCTTTATTCTCATAAGGGTCATATATTTGTACTAATCCGCAAAGAAGAATGGGGAATTGAAGTAACAAAGGGTTTTGTGAAGGCAGCCCTCATGCCGACTTCCAAAGGGCACAGGGCGTGCTGCTTTTCACTCAGCCGCCTCCTCTAATTGCCCAGTAGATGTCACGCGCTGCGAGTGAGTCGTGAGCTAAATGGAAGCCATTCCTGGAAACCAGCAGGACACCGGATCCAGCCCCTGCAATCTCACAGCAGAAACGCTCAAGGCTGCTGGGCCGGCATTTGGTGGCCTCTTCGGGATTCGCCGCCAAGCACGATGGAGGGCCACTCGGCCCGGATCCACGCCGTTCCGCTAAAAGGTACCACTTACCGCGGTATAAAGTCGTACATTTAGCCACTCGGTGTGAAGTCTGGTCAAACGCACCGAGCTCTCGCAATCCTGCCAACGTTCCTGACTTACGGATTCTATTTCAAACACGATTCTCCTCCCTCAAATGTGCCCGTTAGACAAGGTTAGAGAACGGTCATTGGTTTTAAAAAATAAAAAAAAAAAAACACACATGGTGGCTCAGTAGGTGGCGCTGTGGGCACACACCTTCGGAGCTGGGGGTTTGATCTTCACTACCACTCTCGAGATACAAAGCTACGTAGACTGGTGCTTCTACACTGGTCAAGGTGTGCGGGAGTGTTAATAATGTGATCCACAGCAGTTGGAAGATGAACAGTTGAACAGAAGTCAAGAAGATTCTCACCCATCTACATCGCCTTTTAAAAACATGCTTTTGTGTCTTCAAACTGGCTGCAGGCAGCACCAGGACAGTGTAGCAGATAAAATCATGGAGCCCGACAAGATGGACTTTCAGCTCGAGTTTAAAGGGAATGAGACAACTAAACACTATCAGCCAAGTCCATTGGTGACACTGGAGGGCTAAATTTTCACAGCATCAGGTAGATTCACCGTCACCAAGATGGGCCTGTCATTTAAATATCTCCTGGTTTTTAAACTATTTTGCACTTCCAAATTAGATGCAACACTGGATTTCATTGTTTTGTACTTTGTGCAGTGCTGGATCTAATCTAATAAAGAAGCATGGGTCACCTCAAAAACAACATTGTGCATTTCAATAGGACCAATATTACAGGATTTATTTTTCTTCATGATTCTGATGTCGTACCCTTGAAAGCGTCAGGCTGTAGAAATGGGTGATCACTTTGGCAGAGCAACTCAATGCATCATTTGGCCTCAGCAGGTCAATCAGTAATGACAGTGTCACTGGCAATTCTGTTACTGGTCTGGCTTTCAGCTTTTAAGCTTAAACACAAGGACAACCTACAAAAATAAGGACTACTCTGATCAACATACACAATGAGCAGGTCATTCAGATACCCCACTATGTTTTAAAATATTAAATCAATAAACGCCCTATTTCGACATGTAAAGTGATCTGTGTATCTGCGCTGGTTCCTTGGTCACAAAAATCAAAAACCATTCCCATTCTGCCTCCGTCATGCCGTCTTGCACTCCAAGATGCCATTTGCCGTCGGCCAGCGCCGCACTTGACGTGTCGCCCTTCGCCGTTCCCACTCACATTGCTGCCCCATGCTTCCCAGCCAAACCTCTCAGTAAAGCAGACAGGAAACCTTCCTGTAAAAGACGAAATTCGGGTGCAAGACTCTGCTGAAACAGGACAACCGTGATCCACAAGTCAAACATCTACAGCTGCCAATTACTCAGGGAGTCAAATCAGTAGCCAAATGAGCATGGGGTCTTGATAAGTTTGGGGGGGTAATCTATGTTTTCCATACAGTTAAACGTACTGCACACTTCCTCCGCAATATATGGTATATGAAGATTTTAAAATATATATTATAAATCGTGAGGGCTACTGTGATCTCCAGAATCAGAGATAGCTTAATTGGACTCATTAGTGTAGGAGTCGGGCCCTAGGGAAATTGCTTTTTAAGAGTTAAAAATATCACCCTTCATTTATTGACATGACTCTTAACCAAGCTACCAACAGTAGTGTGAATAAACACAAGAGAATTTGGGAAAGACTCCATCAGTAACTTCATTCACACACAATGTTCACAAAGATTCTCAATGTAGAATGAAAATTAAACGAACGGCACGGATGTCACTATTTTTCTTTTACCAATCCTGTGTTATTGCTACCACTTGCAGTCACCTTCTCTCTCACCAGTAGAGCAGTTTAACAGGAAGATGAGCATCTGCATCTTTCATGATATTAAAAACAGTACATTCAGGATTTCTGAACACCGGAATATACAGAGATACTGTCACACCACCAAGCTTAAGTCCTGAACGGCTTTTTCAGAACACTAAGCTAAAGTGGCTTTCCCACCAACACTCACTGGAGACGGCAATAAAATAGAAATAAAACAAGGGCACTATCATCCTTTTCTGTTGCCCGAGACACTTCAGGGCTGCCCCCTCCTTTCTTCCCATGGACTGCAAGGTCAGGAGCATCGGTGATGCGAGAGCAGCAGCGCTTTCCCTCAAGGTCAATGCGCTTCACTCGGGAGCAATTTGTGTGAGATTTAAGAGCGTGCCTACAGTTTCTGTACATCGCATCATAATTTACTGCAGTGTGGTTACTACTAAGAGAATGAACATCTGTGCTTAGTTCACTATGCAGCCTGAACCCAGAGCACCCTCTGCTGGTCAGGAGGTAGAACATGTCCCTTGCTAAGACAGATTTATGGATCAGATGACCCAATACTACATATTGATGTGACTACCAAGCCCGGACAGGTCGTGCTGAAGACCACCAGTTTTAGCTAGGGATCATTTCAGGGATTCTGAGAATGAAGAGCTTTAAAAGCCACTCGTGCATGTAAAAACACAACGTTCAAGCTGGGCCCAATCAACATCTCTGGCTTCTCAGGTCACACCACAGCGTTAAAACCGTCATTAATGTTCACCAGAAATCCAAACATAAAAATACTCAACACTATGAGGAAAACTGAAAATGAAGACTCAATCGTTTCCACAATGAGCACGATTTCCCAGTGAAACCACTATACTGAAAGCCACTGAAACCACAGAGCACTGGAGGAGGAGTCAGTGCTACAAAGCCGACCAACAGGAACACAGACCTCAAACTGCAGGAAATAAAAACCATGACCTGAGGCAGCCAGTGAGCATATAGCACAAGCCCTAAGGTGCCGAACAATTTGGAAATCAACCAGGGTCATGACCAGATGCAGCCCTGGGGCGGCCAGCTGGGAGACTGGGGAGAATTCCCAGTGAGCCGCTTAGCTACTGTGCTGCTGAGAGACAAAATTATTTGACAAGTTTAAAACTGAGCCGATTAGAAACAAAATAATTTTACGTTTAAAATTCTACAACACTCCTCTCACTCTCTGTCTCTCTCTCTCTCACACACACACACACACACACGATTGTCTATGCTGAGCGATCATGGCCTGATGCGAAAATACACAGCACGCGCAAGAGTGTGATCGCTTGTCATTTATGGGTGAGCGCAGTGAGCGGGTGCAGAGGTGTCACAAGTGGAAGTTCCTCAAACGATGGATGGTTGCAAAAGTCGAGCTGCTTTAACAGTTCAATATGCTATTTATTATTTATTTTCTTCTTGAAATGTCAGTAATAAATGTATCGGGATAAGATGTGAACTGCAGCATTTATCAAAGGATAAAACAGGCTTGTCCTGGGCATCTGGTCAGGCTGAAAACTTGGTCCCACTCAGTGCCTCGGTGTTTACCTGACCGGCCGTTAAACGGCAGCCTCACCCAGGGTAAAGAGGCAGAAACACAACCAATTAAACATCTGGAAGCAATTAAGGGCAAGAAAACTCTCCGGTCACGGCCCCTTGGGAAAAGACAGGCCAGTATTGTCAGCACAAAGACACCCCCAGAAAAAGTAAACACAGGCAAAGACACTGAAGTAAAATTCTGTTAGGGATGGGGGTAATGAAGGCTTTGAAATGAGCAGTGTAATTCCCCCCCCCCCCCCTCCTTATCGCTGCACGTTTGTGAGCCAATGGGAAGCAAGCAACCTCATTCCCTCCTTAAATAATGGGCTTAATCTAAGAAGAGCTAAGAGTCACCATCCCTGGGTGCTCCTTGTTCGGAATTCTCCAGTAGGTGCCACATTACGGCACAAAATTTATTTCGTAGAAGAACTTTACTGCAGCCTGATGGGTTTTAAAAAAAAAAAAAGAAAATAGCATGAAGGAATCGTGCTTTAGCGGAAAGCTGATTTTACGAGATATAGACTTCTGCAGCAGCTGTAACGTTAACCAGAGACCCTTCCCAAGCACACACACACAGCTGAAGAGAAAGCAACAGTTCCTTCAGAGAATGCACTGCCGATAGTTTTACGAAAGGAGAGTCCTTGAGGCGATAAAATGGAAAAAATAAAAGAAAGTGGAATGAAATGAGGTTCAAGAAAAAAAAAAAAAAAAAGAAATTGATTGCAACGCCACTCTGGACACACACCGACCCCCGACAAATCTACCCACCCCCCTCATACATGATGTGAATCCAAAGCACAATGATGTAATACTTCATTTAGTGCATGTCAGAGCATTTCCCCAATTTCTCCCCTTACAACAGTAATTAATGTTCTGTATCCTGCCCCATTAAGAAGTCCTCCCCTAATCGTATTGGCCTAAATGAAGTTCTTTTCCAGACCGTTTTGGCTCTGCCTGCTGGAGGGCCAGTGTGTGTCACAGAGTCCATCTGCTCAGAGTCACTGTGACTGCTGCCCACCGGCCTGCAGAATAACTGGCAGAGTGCTGCAGGAGGTGGCTCCCATTGCAGGGAAACATACAACATCCACCAATCAGCATGCATTATTTGCATCATGTGATGAAGCGCATGGAAAAACAGTCAGTCACCAGCCACTGGGGGTGTAGATTTAACAACCTCATCCACTCACTGCTATAATGCTCGTGTTGCAGGTACTAGACTGCACACAAGATAAATTTACCCTGCAAAGAAAGTGTAATTACTGCAGATCAGTCAAATAATGGGCTGATTGGCACATGCTGAGGCAATCAGTTTTGAGTTACGTTGCTAAAATGGACTCTCCTTCACAGTCATCCCCTAATTTCTGAAGTCTCTCACACAGAGAATTCTAGGGCCTCCACTATCCATCATCTCCACTGGTTGACTCACTTTGCACACAGTGATCATCTTGGTAATTAGATTTTTTTTTTTTTTTTTTTAAACCTACCTCTTCCCATTGATCACAGCTTCCTGGGGGAAAAAAATCACAACATTGTGCAGCAGTGAAGCTACCAGGAACCATTTGTTTCATTACAACTGCTTACAAAACCCATCACTTTTACCCAATCAGGCGGGTTGGGGTTCATTTGAGGCAGAAATAAACATTTAAATGTTTTGTAATAAACATTAGATGAAAAGCACAATGTTTATGCTGCTAGGGTATGATACAAATAAAGGCGCTTTTTTGTCTTGGGCCTACCGGGACTAAAAGAGCAGCAGCGGCATTTAGAAGATTGAAGCAAAACCTGAACTGCAATGTCAAACTGACAAGAGAATCTGTCCCACGAACACCCAGGATAAGAAAGGGGATTTGCATTTGTCTGAGCGGCAAAAAGGCAAACACAATGTAGTTTACTTTCAGATGACGATACAGCTCTTCAATATGAAAACTCTAATTCACTGCAAATATAAACATTAGCAAATGAAACTATATATAATAATTATACAGTACATGCACACAGTGGTGCAGGGTTCGGCGAAGCTGCCTCACGCCCCTGGGTAAGCAGAGCGACAGCATGTTCTGCCCATGCCATTGTGGGTTGTCCTCTGGTTTCCCTCCAATCAAAAAAAACGTACTTAATTGGACTTGAGTTGCCAGTATCGTGCATAGGTGTGAACAGTGTGTGCGCACACTATGATGGGACGGTGTCCCGTTTGAAGTTATTCCCTGCCTTATTTCTGACAACAAACAGGAACAGCGGCAGAGAAAATGCATGAACATTTATACATTCTCTGTTCTAACAAACGTTTGCTAATAATCCAGATGCTGGTAGGAAATAAAACGGTGTATTCCGCAGACAGCCCTGTCCCCCCCCACCCCCACCCTGCTCCGCCCCCTTACATACTCCCAACTCTCTAAAAATGCCCAACTGTGTGCCTTGTCTGTCTCACTGCAGTAAAGTTCACCAGAGCCACGTCTGTCTTTTCATGTGCCAACACAATGTGACACTGCTTCAGTTTTGGTACAACTCGTCTTGAAATTAAATGAGCCCCAGATCATGATCTGTACACTGTTCCTCAGAAGTTTGAAAAAGACCCATCAAATATTTTTAGAGTTACTGTCTTCACAAGATCAAGCCTTCCGCCGCTGCCCTTTCCAGTCTCGTCACCTAGCACCACTGTCTCAATTTGGGTGCAATTTCACTTGAGCTGAAATCAGGTGTAGATCTTCATCTGTATACTGGTTTTGTGAAACGGTAATAAGATCCATCTAATAATATCACACTCACAAAGTCATGAGTCTTCCGCAGTCACCCTTCCTTTTGCTGCCACAAAGTGCCATTGCTTCCATTTTGGCGCGATTCATCTCAATTTGATCACTTCCAGAACTTCACCCATACAACAGTGTCTGCGGCAGAGGACTGGTTCCAAAACCAGCAAGTACAAATAGATTTTTTTTTTTTTGCCATCACCATCCTTCTTGGGGCTTTATTGGAAAAAAAATGTGTCCATTTTCTTCTGAATGCCCAGGGAAGAGAAACAACCACATATTTATGAGTTGGACTCACAGCACCAGAGGCTCCATGAATGAAGTAGGACAAATTACTTCATTATTTTAAAGTATAGAAACCTGCTCCACCACAGTACAGCAATAAAGCACAAAAACAGGCATTTGGTGATAAACATGCAGTAGATATATTCTAAGTGAAAAGACAATGGACCATGTCCTGTCCCCCATGACAGAGACGGTGAGCGAGACAGAGATGGGGAGGGGGGGTCTCTTTGGCCTGGTGGATCCCTCACTTCCATTTTAACCTTGCAGTTCAGTCAGCTGAGACTAAACATTTAATGCAGATATTTACTGGGAAAAAACAGCCTGAATGAATGAAAGAACCCAGTTCAAAGAGTGGAGCTGCACGCAAACATTTGACAAGTATGGACCTATAAATCTCTCTCTCTCTCTCTCCCTCCACCACCCCCCATCACCCACACACTATTTAAAGCCAACAGTGCCACCACAAGCACTGCAGTCACAGCGCACCCTCCCTGTTCTCTAAGTCCCACCTCACCAACCAGGCTTCTCAAAGTTCAGCACTACAGAACGAACGGCGTGTTCTGCATGAGGCACTCCCCTTCAGCACCACGGACAGCAGGTGGCGACAAGCAGGATGCCCTGTAACATCAACTTCCTCCTCATCAAGGCCGGCATGAACAGAAGCCACCTACAGCGAGGAGGGTCTGGATGTAGAACACTGGGCGGTCTCCGCTTGGAGGTTCTCCACTGTGGGCCCAGAAATCACATGACCTCCACACCTGGCCTGGACATGACTCTACTGTAGAGAACTCAAACGTCCGTTCTGTAAATTTAAATGAGATCAATAACGTCCATTCCCAATGTTGCACTAATGTCAAATCCAGCGCCATTGTGGAGGTCACGCGATTTCAAGCTTCATAGTGGAGGTATCTCCTCCGTTCCTGAAGTTTGCATAACGTCGTGTCTGAGGCGGGTGTGGAGATCATGCGATTTCCATCCCCCTAAAGGTCCAAATCACAAAGACATATGGGAAACCGGTGGAGAAGTTAATGACTCTCTGGGGGGAGAGACAGAGGTGGTGGGAGTCCAGAGGAGAGCCGATAGGGTGACCTAGATCGGCCAGTGACAGACACAGAAAACTGTGGTCCCGTCAGGAGCCACCAGGAGGTTCTTTAAATCAAAGAACATGGAAATAGCTGGGTGACCATAAAGAAACATTAGAGCAAGTCCACTGTAGCAAAGAAAGGCCTACAGGAACTTGTATTTATGGAGGACGATATGCTGGATTGATACCGAAGACCTGTTAAATATGATCTATAATGTCCCCGCCGTATGGGGGCAAAAAAAAAAAAGCTTGTGGGAGACCATGGTCTTGTGTTCTTCTCATGGTCATGGGAGGTCATGGATTTGAGAAAATCACCCTTTTCAAGAACACAAATGGGATCTGGCTGCCGGAAGCCAGTGACGCCCTCAACAGCCAGTATGATGGCGAGTAGCCCCTCGGCACTAATGTCAGCATTTCTTTCTGGAGATGACAGATATTGGGGGGGGGGGGGGGTACATTTTGTGGCTGGGACAAACACCTCCCTGGGAAACATCGACTTTAACAGCGAAAGGAAGCGAGGGGGTCAGGGCATATAAAAATAGAAAACGCTCTTCGACTCCTCAAAAGGTCTGATCAGCTTCTTAGTTCCGACTGAGGCAGCAGGAACTTTCACTTTAATCAGGGCTATGAGTGGTGCTGCAGCAGAACTTAAACTGCTCATGATAACATCTGCTAACCCAAGAAACCCCTGCAACCTCATAACCCTTTGAGTTGTCGGCAAGTTCTTCACAGCTTCCATTTTGATATATTTGCACTCCCTGCGCATTCAGCATACAAGCCAAGGAGGCGAGTACGGAATATGGACCTCACATTTCTTTACTTTAGCACAGATGCCAGTACGCAGGAATTTGTGCCGGACAAGAGGAACACAAGATGGATTACTGTATGTCTGCTAAATACAGTTAAATATCATCAATGGAGACAATGACAAACTTCCCAAATGTACTCATGCAGGTCCTCATAATGAAAGAATGGAAGACCGATGGCATGTTGACAATGACATAACTTATCACCCTGCATTCATAGTGCTCAGTGCCCCTCATAGATCCATGGAGAACTGTATCCATCCATTATCCATCCATATTAGGAGGCTCAGGTTGCTTTGGAGTAATTGGTCCCCAACGCCCCAGTTCTACCAGTGTGTTGAAGCTGTAGCATGCTGGGGTAACAGTATTACTACTGAACAGTTTGATCAGAAAGGCTGCACCAAAATTGGGAATTGACCTGGACCCCCTAGAAGCAAAAGGACAATTAAAACTACTTAGTATTCCCTGAACAAAACAAAGGATCTTGTACAGTGTTCTCAGAAGTGCTACCTGAGGTCAGCGGTCATCAGATGCTACGAGTTTCTCTCCTGAGCCCATTTACCAGACCATATTTTTGTATACTGCAATTTGAACTCTGTTGCAGCCAGATGGCTGCAAGCCACTGTAAAGCTCTCTGTTAGCCGTGATATGAACTCAAATCGGAGCATCAATATGAAATGTGCCGTGTTTGCGGAATACAAGACACATTGTAATAGGAATTATCCGATTGTGCCAATTCATTTTGCTTAGCATTCAAACGTTGGTGTTGTTCCAGATTCACAGATGGCGCAGGAACAGCTTCTACCAAATTCACTGATTATCTCACTAAAACTTTTATTCCACATCTTATCACCACAAATTCTTCAAATTTTAATGAAGCTTAACACTCCGAAGTCTAAATTAAAAATTCAGGAGAAAACTAATAGTCATGCCCCGATCGTGCAGAAGCACGTGTGCCACGCCCCCTCATCCACCACGTGTGGAATCCCCGTGTTACCAGCTGTTTCGCGTCATGTTGATTGCTGTTGTGTACTTAAGTCTGTGTTAGAGTATGTTTTCCCGAGTCCGGTCATTGACGTTGCTGTGTGTTCCCGAGTGCATGATCCCTTAATAAATCCCATGTTTACCCGAATCCAAGATTCACTCTGCTTGCTTCCCTGCTCTGTGCCTGCTCCAAACATGACACTAATAGTATTTTTAAATATTCTTTTGAATTTCCCCAGCATTAAGTTCGACACAATCTGTCACGTGAATGAGGGCAGAACTTTATTAGTATTGTACTCTTACAGTCCAGTGTTATTGTTGCAGTTACTCTAATGATGATTTAATGGGGCTGCAGCATTTTCAGTTTATACAAGTACTAAGCATATTGCTATGCTTAGCAATTCGAAATCAGCACAATTATCAGTAACAGTGGCTCACATGAAGGAAGGGTCCCTCACAGTCACATCGATTAGCATGACAGAGTTTACAAGGTTTATTCATAAAATCATTGCCCATTAGTGTTTGCATAGAAGTAACGGAGATGTAAAAATGCACAGCACGCCAAGTTTCATTTCCATTTGCTGAAAGTTACTCTGCTTTGTCATGCGGGTTGCTATAGCAACAGCACAGTCCTTCCTCAGTCTTGCGGAAGGCGTCTTTGAACCACAAACAATGCAGACTCAAGGAAGTGTCCAGCCGTCACGGCACCCAGCCAGCCTCTTAAGAGCCTCGCCAATCGACACGCACAAGAGACTCATGGAGTCCCTCGCTACGATCCAAGGGATCTGCATCGTCAAACAGCGTCGTTTTATTTCACAATAATGAAAACATGTCAAAAGTCATAAGTGTGTGTATGTGTGTGGGGGCATCTCCATTTACACCAGGATTGTGAGAATAGTACCCTCTGCAGGCAGATGAAGATATTTAGCCTTCCTACAGGGGTCGCATTAAACATTTCCTGTCCATTGTGCCGTCTGGGGACAAGCTCTCGCCTCCACGTGGCTGGCCTAGCCTGTGACCTACATGGAGAAATCCCTCTGCAACAGGAGGGCGGCACAATCCTGGATTACAGCCTCCCTGATGCTAAACGGTGGGATGTGGGACGAGAGGGCATGACCTGAAATCCTCAGCTCTGGGGAGGGCATTCTGTGTGTGTGTGTGTGTGTGGGAGGGGGGAATACACAGGGATGCATCAAGGCTGTCCAATGAAAAATTACATTTAATAGGAGGAGTCTCTCCTGAATGTTTTCCTCCTGATAAATGACAAGGTTAGTAAAACCTTCTGAGTACAATTTCCTGCAGGAACAGGAACCTGTAAGTCCAGTTAAGCTCAAGAAGGGATTTTTTTTTTATTTTTATTTTTTTAAACATCTGAGCAAAGGCATCTCACTTGAACAGCTTGTTACTCTGCTGCATAGAACGTGTACAAGGCTCAAAACGTCCTTTGGAGTAAAACCATACCTTAGCTAACGAGATCTGTCAAATGCCTTCAAAGACTCTACACACTCACCGTACTAGTTTGAGCTGCTTTTCATGAGGTTTTTGAAGGTTTCTTTGGCATAAAACTCATAATCAAAAAGTTAAATTTTTATTGAAATTCAAGTGCAGTTTCCAGCACTTGCAATGGCTTAACAGCTGTGTGGAACAATTAATTTGTTCCACTTGGTGCATATTTTACCCACCTAGTTTGTTTATTCACAAGCAAACATTTGTTTCTGTGCTGAGTATACATAAGCTACACAGCCACGAGAACACAGCCTCAAATTTCAATGGCCTCTTTTATAAAAGATTTAAAGGTTTAAAATAATCATTTTCTGTTCTTGACATTGCATTTAACAATAAGTGGTTCTCTGTGAAGTGCAAGTCACCATGTATTGTGTTCGAGTTGTTATAAACATTTCAGGTTTAAATTAAGAGCTGGATATTAATCACTGCCAATAAAAACAGTCCACTGCGACCAAGGTTTTAAGTACCTAAAAATGGTCTGATTCGAGTTTGGAAGATGAGGACAGAGGAAATACACAGCCCGTAAATATTCAATGCTCTTCCCAAACCTGAATCGCACATGAAATCTTCTCTGATCCAAAGCACTTAAGGAGTACAAAGAAAAAAAGCCAAAACAAAAATTTGAGATAAGATTTTGTTTGGCCAAAACAAACATCGCTTTGGTAACACTCTAAACGTTTCCATTCCAAGCTGAACGTACTCGCTTATGCTATCCAACAGCTTTTTTAAATTCAGGGATTGTAGCTACGATGAGATTTTTTATGGTCGTCCTCAAATACAAAGCTTTGAGCATATAATGTCAGCTAACCTGATGGGTGCAGAGACAGATTCAACATCATTTTGAGTCTGAAACATGTCCCTTCAGACCATATAATATAGAAAGAATTTTTCCTCCCGTCTAGACCAGGGGTGTCAAACTACAGTCCTGGGGCATTAGTTCGCTCCCTGTTCCACCACAAAATGATTCAGCTCAAGAGCTGTGTGGTAATTAGCACAACATAAGAACATAAGAACATAAGAAATTTACAAACGAGAGGAGGCCATTCGGCCCATCAAGCTCGTTTGGGGAGA
>JAOYFF010000106.1:3562112-3574775 GCA_025773925.1 Cryptomyrus ogoouensis | reverse complement strand
CCTGCCAGACAGTCCACATTTTTGCTCCCTCCCAGCTCCCTGCCAGACAGTCCACATTTTTGCTCCCTCCCAGCTCCATGTCAGGCGGGGGTCCATGTTTTTTCTCCCAGTAGAGAGCTGGGAGGAAACAAAAACAAGTGCTGTCTGTGGGCCCCTGAGGACCAGATTGGGAAACATTGGTTTAGAGTCTTCAGCTTATAGCAGAGCAACACAATCGACACTGAAATGCTGACCAGCGGCCGCTGACCGGAACAGAAAAGAGAATTAGTGCAAAGTCTCTGTGGATCAAGCAGAAATTCCATCTCGCATGTGAAATTAAGGTGGATGGAAACGACTTTTATTACTGACATTCACACTGCTCCTGCATTTAGATTACTTCAGGGCAGCATGAAGCCAGTGCTGAATCCTTTTCACACTACCCCTGACCACAAAACCATTGCACAGTGTAGGTCTGCTGGCCATGGATGGGGAGCACTGATACACACAGCACACACTGGGGTCAGAGCCAGGTGAAATGGATTCTACTTAAATAAAGACTAACCTCATATAGTGTCAGTTTTCAGTCATTTGAAACTAGATGTTTTTTTATGCAGTTACTTTTGGTAACAGTCTATATGAGTCAATGTCATCAAAGACAACAGTGGTCAGATATTACTGACTCATTGGTGAATGGCACACACATATACACATTAAAGGATTACATATTGATTTCAATAAATATAAAATGAAATTGTCCAAGACTGTTGTCATTTAACCACAAGCAAAAGAAACAATAATATTAATCAATGGTGAAGCCAAAACTCACCTAAAATGGCAGACTTCTTCCATGTCAAATAAAAAAACTGACCTTTACAAGAACAAAACGTAAAAATTACACACACAAAGTGGGACCTTCAAAAAAGACATTCAAGTCTGCTGTCAGTCTGCAGATCTGATTTTCTGCCAAATACTGCAATTATCATCTGACTTCTTGTTGAACTGCTGCTCAGTTGACAGTTAATAGCAGCTATTTATTTCACTGGAGCAATTCAGTTATGTACTCTGTTCAAGGGCAGAGCAGAGGAGCCTCCCCAGGGATTTCGGCTGCCACCTTCCTGGGCACAAGTCAGTGTCCTGTCAGGTCTGTCCCAAAGAGTTTAATGTGTTTACATCCTTACTGCACTGTTACCTCTGGAGACCCTGAGGACAGAACATCTTGTCTTGGTAATCACAGAGCAGTCTTCCCTGAGCTGCCTGTAAGTGTCATCTGCACGCTTCTGTTCCCTACTGAGATGTGACAGTCAAGCTGTGATGTCACAATGGAGAGCCCTGACCCCAAGTACGTAATTCTAGACCTCCACAGGAACTAGAGCGTCCCTGCGGCCCTTCCTGCTGTGAAATGACCTATGGATGTTAAGCACCATCATTTTGCTATAGCAGTAGTGCAGATCGTTGATTAGCACAGTAGGACTTCTTTCAGGAATAACACAGAACACACCTCCCACTGTGGGGCTTGGGGCTGCATTCCTGGATGCACAAGCAAGGAACCAATGCATGCTAACGTTAATGCTAAAAGGCTGGACATACAATCATATGTGAGGAATGTGATTGTTAGCGAACCAAGTGTGCTCAGATTTAGGCTGGAGCATTTGTGTTCTCCACTCGTTTTTGCAACCCAAGGCTCAGAGCACCCGTGTCACGTTTTTCCAACCCTGGGTAATATCTTAGAAACTGATTATCAATGGGAACTTCAGAAGCACATCTTAAAAAGAATGCTGGTTGGTGGATGGGGCGATAAGCTTAGCGGTTAGCAGCTAGTGGAGGGGATTATGTGTCGGTTTAGAGCATTCTATATAGCACAGTGTATAAAATACGATGTCCCCATTCCGGCTTTCTGTCACTTTTAAATGGAAAAGGTATTTTGTGGGTACGGTCATCTCTTCCTTCTGCCTTCACAGCTCTCATGACGCTCTTCTCAAAGCAGCGTTGCACATTAGCCTCATATTCCATCCAAACTCTTAATTCACACAAGTCATGCTGAATTATTTCACATTTCCTTATTGCTCAGACCTGGAAGACATACTGCTCACATCATCAATTCCCTTTCATCTTTCCCGCTCTAATCACTGTTACCCACAGTAATCTTCTCAGAAGTCTCTGGGAACTGACATACTGCATGTTGCTCACGTGCAATACCTAAATGGTTCCAGCACGCTGTTGATCGATTGACCAATCATCCTGCGCCTCCAGGGAGCCGTGAGGGCTTTGGACCGTGAGGCAGGCCGAGCCAGAGAACAGCAGCCCAATGTGAAACCCAAACTCATTCACTCACCTCACCAGCCCGAATCATGCTTCAGCAGAACCATGTTGAGCGTTGCTACTTTTGACATCTCTGTCCATCTGGTCCTACTATCTGCAGTGACAGGGCAGCTCAGTAGGTGGCAGTGTTCTCAAAATCACACACATGACTGGCGGAGCATGTCTCTCCATTCATAACACTATTTTACCACCTACAATCAACGGAGGAAATGCACACAGTGTTATATCAGGGGTGGCTGTTCGTTTATTCGTGGGAAGGAGAAAATAAATTCTTTACTGTTGTTCAGCCATCTTCATAAACCAGGCTTGACAACTTTGGTCAGCTGGCTGCCGTGAGATTTTCAGTTCGAGACAAGTCTGCACACGCTTTTACATAAATTCCATAAGATTTCTTACGTGAATGTGAGGGTCTGAATGCGTGAGTGTCACGCCTGATGCGTGACAGTTGACAACTCCGTTAAACTCTGCAAAATCTTTACAATTTGGTTCTGAATGACCCAGATTGCATTATGACGTCCTTTTGATGAAGGGTAAACCTAGCTAATACACAAAGCCAAATGACCACCATAAAGGGCTTGCAGGAGCTACAAGCCCTAATTGACCTGAGCACCCCAGCTCCCCGATAAAGCTTCTGTTCTTGAGAAACAACATAATGTTGATTTGAAGTGGAGAGAACCAGTGAAGAGTATTACAGAGAACAGCCAGCGGCACTCTCGAGATGAAGGCAGAATGAAAAATGTAAGCTAGTTTTTTGCTTGCTTCAGCAGTCTGGCTATTTTTTCCCACTCCTCAGTCCTCAGCATATCCCCATGCCCAGAGAGGGAATGCATTCATGCTAGGCACAAGTTACGTGTGGCCCTGTGCATTGCAGTCTTTCTCTTAATATTAATACCTCGTGTTGCTGGTAAGACAGAGAGGAGCAATAAAACGGGATTACCTTTATATTGGAAGGGGAGAACCTGCGCAGAATGATAAATGATAGCGTGCAACCAGCCACTCCATTGAGCTCTGTTGGCACCAACTGGGTTACAAGGGAAGCAGCTCAAATGGTCTAAACATCACTGATAAGGCATTAAGGTGCCACACGGAGGCTTTGTCTCCTGAATCCAACACATTAGTCAAGGCTAATAATAACGAATGAACCAAAATACCCCACTGAAGACTGCAAGAGCAGATACCCGAAGCCTGACCCATCTGGACAAGCATTAGTCAACGGCTACTATTCTGAAAGAACAGAATTATGATCTTACCGAATAATCTAAATGTTCTAAATCGATAAATAATACTATTCACTGGATAGTGGTGCCTATTTTTTTCAAATAAGCAGTTACCCACTCAGAGTCACTGTTATCGATGCAAAACTAGGATACACTGAATATAAAGCAGCTACACCAGTACAGACTTACTCTAGCTTTGATATGATTCGTTTTAGTTTTAATTTAGTGTTATTTGTCATTGTTTTGATAAGAGCCTTGATTAAAGTAGGTATTCAAAAGAGTGGGGTGAATTACAAAGGCATATATGGTTAGTGAAATTCATTACAACAGGACATGCCACTGTGAAATGTTTATATGAGAATCAGCATGCGAGAAACTTCAAATAGCAGCAGGTTAAGCCTCTGCGGCTGAGATCGGAAGGCTGCCGGTTTGAGCCCCAGCCCTGGCTGAGTAGCCATATCACCATAAGACACATGACTAAGGCCTAAGGTTTCCTGGTCCCCATAAGGGAAAACTCTATTTTATAAAGGTCTATGACTGCTATGAAAAAACTAAAAATGCAAAAACTCGTGTATTTTGTTAGGTTACTTATGGTTATGGTTAGGGCAGGGTAGGGGTTAAGGTTGTCATAGTTAGCGTTAGCATTTTTCCCATTGAAATGAATGATCGGTCCCCATAAGGATATGTATACCCTACGTGTGTGTGTGTGTGTGTGTGTCTGTGTGTGTGTGTGTGTGTGTGTGTCTGTCTGTCTGTCTGTCTCAGAGGAAAGTGAGATGACATATGTGAAAAGAAGCATTCCAATGCACTTGTGTAAACGGCAAATAAATCACCAAACGACACATAAAAAAATAATCCAATACCACACAATAAAACACAACGAAGTAATGCTTCCACTGAAAGACTTTTTCTTGATATTTTTCAGTAATGAATGATACTCATTACTACAACTACAAAACCGATGCTCAGAACAAAACAGAA
Organism: Cryptomyrus ogoouensis; assembly: GCA_025773925.1. Classification (NCBI taxonomy): domain Eukaryota; kingdom Metazoa; phylum Chordata; class Actinopteri; order Osteoglossiformes; family Mormyridae; genus Cryptomyrus; species Cryptomyrus ogoouensis. The sequence continues at coordinate 3,570,279 of JAOYFF010000106.1, read as the reverse complement.
GTGTGTGTAGGGAAATAGACAGAGAGGGCATCTTCAACCTGAAAGGAAGCTGAGGATAGTCTGTACACTGAGAAAATTTGCTCCACAAAATCCTGGGTGGCAGGGACACCTTCCAGACCATAAGCTACTGGGGCAGTTTTAGGAAAGACAGCCCCCCCCCCCCCATTTCTCAGTGGTAATCCTAGCTAGTTCAGTAGTGCTCTCTTTGACATTTATATTTTTCCTACAAAATTAAAAACATCACTTCCGCCTCACTCAACTAATTTCAATGTTTTAGGGTTTTAATTTAAAGTTTTAAATTTTGCTGCAGTTTTATTTTTTTTCTATAGTTTTTTTGTTTGTATCGCTGTGGACATTGTCTTTTTAGTTTTTTGTAATAGTTTTCAATACCTACATAATAACCTTGCATAACAATTACACCAAATGAGGGTTTGAAGTCACCAATTATACCTCACAGTATGTTTTTGCATTGCAATGGAACCAAAGTACCCAGATGAAAATCACACTAAGCATGGAAAAATATGCAAATTGCATGGGGACAGAGCCAGGTTCGATCTGAATGGGTGATTGCGGGATGACTCACATAAAAAAATACATACCTGCTGTTAGACATGACTCTAATGTCAATCTGAGCCAGACTGGAAGCGGCAGTTTTTCTGTTATCTCATTGCTCTAGATTTCCCACCTCTCACGGTAGAGATTTGTCATAAAAAGATTTATGAAAAGCCCTTATGTATTCATAACATTTTCTGTAGTCCAGAATCAGATGCAGGTGGAGATCTCAACACTCACTGTAGACCAGGGCTCTCCAACTCCGGTCCTGGACAACTATCGTCCAGTAGGTTTTCTATCCTTCCTGGCTGCTGATGAGCTGTCAGGTAAATACCTGGAACAGGTGAGGCTGATCAGAAGCCAGATAGGATAGAAAACTGGATACTGGATAGTCGCTCTCCTGGACCAGATTTGGAGGCACACAGCATCCCAAACAACCATATGCTAAATATTAATAATCATGGCATCTTCTTCAGAACACAGCGATGCACTCATGCATGCCAGACACATGCCGCGGCTGATCATAAACGGTCGACAGACAATTCCAGACAAAGAATATTATTTATAATATTCCGTGCTGATCCCAAGAGGAGCAGGGAAGGACTTGAGCAGCCGGAGGTCCGGAATTACCAGGGGTGCTTTGGTGTGACACAGAAGGCAGCAGCTGCACAAACCACATTACAAGCTCGATTAGGGCCAGAGGGTTTTCATCATAGGGGTTTAAATAGCTTTACATGAAACTTCAATGCTCCATCAACGGAGTTTATTAATGCACCTGCACCTGCCTGGGACAGAAGCAGGGGCCCTATTCCGTTTATTATGAATAATTTGATTCCTCAGGTTCCCTGACTGGGACCTATTTAAAATAATTTCTCTTCTAAGGGTATATTAATGTAACTGCCCAGCCACTGTAGGTGTTACTGTAACTGTCAGGATATATTTAATCTGTAGGAATATCTTAAGAGCCGTGAAAGTTGCCCATTTGAGTGGGAAAATGAGTCTGTGACTCATCGCTCTCAAGAACCTTGTATCCGCCACAATATTCATAAAGCTTTTATTTGCTTACGAATAAAACATTACAACATACAAGCAGTATTTATTATATGATGTTTGGAGAGAGGTTCCTGCATTGAAAAGACACATTTATAATTTACACTGATATGATTTATGTAGTAAAAATGAACAATTGTAATATACATTTATTCTCAAAGTAAATCATTTTCAATTAAGTGAAGTGACACATGACTCGTTAGTATAACGGACAGAGTTGAGACTGACTGTCAGAGCAGGTTTTGCATGCTAAGATGGGAATTGTGTCACCCTGCGCTTTACCTGTGAGTGATGCGTGTGTTTTTAAGCTGTCTGTTCGCTGGAAGGCGACACTGCCCCCGCAGTTGGTGCATCAGAGCATGAGTCGGACGCTCTGTGCTTTTTTCTGACCTGCCATTGGGGGATTCAGCTCAGTCGCTCACCTGTGTCTGTACGCATCTCTGAAAGCACTGGGACGCAGCCTCTGGATTAGCTGGTGGCTTCATGCTACACCAACCAGGACCGAAAGTATCATAAACACGCATGCAGACCCCCGGCCAGAGGAACTCGCCAGTGTTGGGCATGTCTTCTTCTGTAAAAAACCTGGGTTCGAGTCACTTACCGTCCCCCAGTCCTCTCTGCATGTCTCCGCTTCCCCGACACAGTGTGACACCTGCTTGCTATCGGAGGAAGATGTCGGCGGATGTCCAGCATCCGTCTACCGAGTTTGGCTCTCACACTACTCACAACATCTGCTCGCTCCGCAGATACGATGGGAAATAATTCAGACAAATGTAATTCAATTTAACTGCTTCCAAGCACTTTCTGAATGTTGTATAACTAGTAATTAATAATTAGATTCATGCCCTGCTCTGGTGTTTTGTGTTTTGTAACTGCTTTGTGTCAGCTTCTGCCTAATTAATGTCTCCACCTCGATATTTCTAGAGCTGAGCAGTGAAGTGAGGCCAGATTTAAGGTGAAGTGAGTATATTTTGGTGCAGCGTGTCAGCTGGGCCCTCCATTACATCCTCTCTGTAAGACACACACTTCCGTACTCACGTCCCGAAACATGTTTTAATTACACCATACCCTGCCAAACCACCGGTCAGTGACCCGGCATGAGCTTGACCGCTACACACTGCACATTCAGTCCAGGAGAGTACGTATGTGTGTGTGGTTTATTATAAGACACGGGGCAGATTAACTTCTGTGGGGGCACTAAAGCTGACACTGAGCCTGGAGGTTCAGTTGGGAAAATTTATCAGTTGGCAAGGGAGGTACATATGTCACTAGGAGATCAATCGGCCAGGTTTCATACGTTTAACCATTTGTTTTTTACTGGAGAGGGGCCCCTGATTTTACTGGGTCGGGCCCCTGATTTTACCAGGTCGGACCCTTGATTTTTGTGGAGCCCTAGACTACAACCTAGGACAGACTATGCATCAGTCGGCCCCTGAGAACATATATGTGCAATCTCTCAAACACAGCAGTCACACAGCATTTCCCGGAGAGCACACCCCAAAGGCTGATGCACCCAGGAACGTACACAGGGGTATATCTGCATGCAGCATTGCCTGCTATTCAGTGCCAAACTCTCAAATTATTAGGGTCGTACAGAAAGGCGTGTTACATGAGTTACAACAGCAAGGATGCTCTACACAGCTTAAACCCCATAAACCTCTAACTGATCATCTCTAGCGCTACATTTTCATGCAATTCAAAATCACAATAAGTAATGAATGAGTTCTGAGCAGTGCGTCACTTGTAACCAGCTTTGAGCAAAACCTCTGACCATCCAGAGACGTTTCTGCCCCGTTTTACATCTTGGGTCAACACCACTGGCCATCACACGTAGGCGTCGTAAGTGTAAACAGTGCACATTTCCCCCCACACACTGGAAAACCTCTTAGGCGCTGTCATGAGATCAGGTTGGTATAGAACCCTAGTTATGTAGCGAGAGCGAAAGACTGACATCTAACCGCAGAGGACTGCCATTTCGACATCGCGGATAACGGCTCCCCGTCGCTGGGCTCAGGACGGCCTCACAGCAGCCCTGCAGCCCCTCATTTCCACAAACCCAACTCCACGTTTTGGCCAACAGGCTGCCAAACATCAGGGCTGTGTTTTAGTCCTTTTACCCCCAAGCTCTGCGAGGGTGACACTCCGCTGTCCACAGGCTGTCCCTGTCCAGAGCCCAGAGTCCCTAAATGTCTGAAAACTTAAAATAACGGCGCCGTGCTGGAAAACGAGAAGCCGAGGTGAGAGACTTGGCGACACGTTACATAAAAGCACATGCTTGGGTGGGTGGGGGTTGGAAGAGGGAGGAGGAGGTAAAGGGTCCACAACTGGGATCAGGGGTGTGTGTATGAGCGAGAGAGAGAGAGAGAGAGAGAGGCGCTGCTGAGTACTCACTGGCTTGCATGAGCTGCCCCTGATTGCCAAAAACCTGCGTGAAGGTTGTGTTGCTGCAGGTGAGGGTCTCCTCCATGGCCGGTCGGTGTGGGGGGGGGGTGTTCCCAACCCCTACACGCAGCACAGGGGGCGGCGAAGGTCAACGGTCCCACGTCGCGGCCGGCTGAGCGGCTGAGTGGACTGATCTCCTTCTTTCAGGTGCCGAACGCTCTCCGCTCCCCTCCCGACGGAGGTCGCCGGTGTGCTGTCGTCCGCGGTCGCCCCGGGTTACCCCGCGCGGGTGGCACTGCTAGCCTTGGTGTCTGCTCTTCCCCGTGGACCCCGCGAGAGAGCAGGCGGATGATGCGAAGAGAGAGCGCTCCAGCTGCAGGAGAAAGGCGTGCGGAGTCGTGATCTCAGCGAGAGAGGGAGAGAGAGAGGGAGAGGGAGAGAGAGGGAGAGAGGCAGAGAGAGAGAGAGAGGGAGAATCCCGATGGCAGAATGGGGGAGTGTTTTGCATGTGGGTGCGTGTGCAGCGCTGACGTCCTGAGCTGCTCCTGCTGTTGCCACTACTGCCTGACTGCTCAGCACCTGATTAGCTGCCAGGCTCTGCTGAATGGAGGTGGGGGGGGGGGTATTAAAATGTGCAGGTGAGCATCGCCCCAGTCTTTCACATGAACGTCACCCTCGCTCTGGGGGAGGGGGGAAGGTTTCTGCTGTGAGCTTATGGGACAGCTCATCTGATTCCCTTTAACATCTCACCCCCTCCCGCTTCCAGCTGCTGCTCTCTCCTGCTCTCTCTCGTTCTCTCTCGGTCCTGCCTCCGCTTCGATCATGGGGCTGCGGACCCCCCCACCCCAACACATCCTGGGGGGACGAAGTACAGCGGCTCGGAGACGAGGCAGACCATGCAGAGCTGTTTACCTGCAGCATTTCCTACTTCATCTTGTTAGGCAAAGTGGGTGGGGCCAGTCATCCATTCTGCAGTTACTCTTTAAACACTGCAGGTGACGGACACAGCAAGCCTGGCTAATTAGTGACCCGGCCTGGACCCCCTTCTGTCCCTAAATGCCCAGGTGATGGGCTTAACGTGGTGAGGGCACTTCCTGGAATTCTCTGAGGAATGCCAACCTTTCTCAGATGGTTTATCACATGGCCTCACCATTCATTCATGAAACCAGTGCCTCCAGACTCCACACACAATGGTACATTCCAACGGCAGCCTGTTCCTTGGTGGTTTTGGTCTCACGCGAGAGCCATGCCCAGCGAATTAACATTGCGCTATGCTAGAGTGGCGAGGAGGCATGTCTGGGAGCCGGAACATTGCTCACGGGAAGTGAGTCAGACAAATGGGCAATGAAAGGCCCCGGACCCCCTGCCAGGTATTTCAAAGACCCCTGAGGCGGGTCACTTTAGGACACCGTTTCTCTCTCCTAAATTGGATCCATTCGGGGAAGTTTAACTTGTTTCGTCGGCATGGTGAGATGATATGTCAAACAGAACCAATTTCTACAGAATTGTGCATTTGATAATGGACACAGATTCAAGACCCAGTTTGATACTATAATGTAGGAGAAACATTTTATAATCTGTATTAAGATTATAATCTGTAAAGAATAAAGAATAAAGTAAAGAATCCTCTATATATATGTAAGTATGTCTACATGATTCCTTAGGCTGTGTCGTTCTCTGAAGTAATTGATTTGTCTGACATTTCCTCATAAAGTGGACTGTTGATCTATTATTGCTTGATGTTGTTTGAGACGTCTGGGGAAAAACAAGGTGATTATTCTGGCTAAGTGGTCCATTCTCGTCCCCTGTGCTGGGTACATTTTTAGAGGAAGTTCAGCTCTATCCACCTTCTGCTGACAGCACTGGGAGCAGAGCCAGATCTGGCTGCCCTCTGAGCTGCCGTTTCATCATTATTTATCCACGTGCTGTGCATTCACAGCCCAGAAGCATCACAATGACATCTGTCACTTTGTCTATTCTTAGGTATGATTTAGTCAGGCTGACTTTAAGCTCTTCTGTGAGTCGGAGGGGGGCCTCAGGACCTGCTGGCTCAGGAGAATTTTTTTTCCTGCTCTCTGTTCTTGGCATTGCTGAGCTTTGTGATGAATAGAGAGGTATTTAAACATATAATGAGAGTAGCAGGTTATACTGCTTTAGGACATCGACCCATAACCCAAACATTGCCATTTGGAATTCTAGTAACTCCTGCAGTGAAATATCTAGCTATATTAATATGTTAAAACTTCACTTTACTTTAAATAAAAGCTTCAGTCAAGGAATTAAGAAAAAATATCAAATTTATGCTAATTCTAGTTCCAGTAAAGGCCCTGCTTTAGCACCAGTAAGGTTTTTAATGCAGTATAGAGTGGTAGAAGTTGGTCTGTTAATGTGTCAGCTAAGCATGTAAAAGATTCCAGTATAAATCTTTTGCTGTGAGATTAACTGATTCAAACTACTTCAACGTGATGAACAAATTTCTTGAATGTTGAATAATTGGGAAATTGGGCCAGTGACCTCAATCCACTTCTCACCTCTGAACAAAGAGGACTTTTGTCGCCTGTGTTGTTGCCAGTGCTGGCATATTGGTTGTTTGTGTATTTCTGCAAAAACATTTAACAATGACCTTTGCAACAAAATTAATCTAATATGCTTTGGAAGTATACAAACAATACTAATATTTTACCTTTGTTTTTGAATAACAGCAGTTTCACAATTTTCAAAATAAGCTTTTTTATAGCCATGATATCGGGTGTGGGATTAATTGTGTTGAGGTATTTAGTTACGGAACCAACATCACTTCCAAGACAGATTGCTCGCTAAGGAAGTCTTAATTGCTGGCCACACAAACACTTGCAATTTTCATGCTTAAATCTGTCCCTTAGAATACCAGGGTTTGCATGCCTGGCTTCCATCCCTCTTGTAGTTCCTGCTCAGTAACTGCTGAGTACAATCAATTATTTTTGATGAAAGGAGGACGATTTATATAATGATTTGGCAAGATATCTCTATTTTGAATGGTTAATTTATCTGGTTTCGATTAGCATAGGGCTTTGCAGTTCTCCCAGAAGCAATTACATTTAATAGACTCCTCAATTATTCTCAATTGCTTTTGAATGTTGTTTTCTCTTCATGTTTCTTTGTAATGATGTAATGTTTCACATTAATGGCAGCTTAATTCATGCTTTTTGGTGCCTAAAACTTAAAAATATTTACTATATTATCATTATCTTCTTATATGTACACAATTGTTGTCAAACCATTAAAACCCAATATTATTTTAGGCTTGCTTTGTGATCTTTTTATGTTTGGAGATGAATGTTAATGAATCCTGTGAGCCAAGTTAACTGTTCCCCATGGTTTCAACCTCCTGACCGTCACGATGTAGAGATCACTTCTTAAGGCCAAGCACATTTCCCATCGCACCCCTGGCCAACTGTAGTTCTCTCATCACTGGGGTCCTTATGAATTTCATGTATTTGAGCTGATAGCTGCGGAGGGTTTTCTTTATGGGCTAAATCAAAACCATTTTTTAAGCTTAGCAAAATCCACCTTTGCAAATTAGAACTGGTCATGTTAGAAATGATGTTCCTGATGTCCACGGTCCACCGGAAAGCAAGCCTGTCCAGGAGCCTGGTTCCGGGGTTAATTGAAAGAGAACCTGTGAAATGTTTGATTTCTCTTTCTGGGCCAAGTTCAGTGATTTCCACACCTGAGGCATGAACCGCCCTATTGTGACAGATAATCTGGTATCAGGAAGGAGACAGTGGGAGGGAAGGGGGGGGTGGGGAGAGAGAGAGAGAGAGAGAGAGAGAGAGAGAGAGAAAGAAAGAGAGAGAAGCTTGTAGCTGCGTGTTGCACCATGATGATGCTGTAAAGCCCAAAGGTCACGCCATATGTCCAGCCTAAAACAAACAGGAGAGCAGCTACCTAACAGGGCATTTAAACACCAAGGGAAAGAGACAGAGGGAGGAAGAGGAGGACACATCTATCTGTCTTCCACTTAATGTTACACAGGAGAGCCACCAAGGCCCCAACAAATGTACACTAATTGGTGTAAATAGTGTGATCTCATTCATTTTCATTAAAATCAAACAACGACCCCCCCCGCGCCCACCGAAATCTCGAGTCGCCGTGCGGTCCAGCGCTCGCGGCGCGCTCGCGGCCGCTGCCGCCCTCCTGCGAT
>JAOYFF010000106.1:3530335-3560803 GCA_025773925.1 Cryptomyrus ogoouensis | reverse complement strand
ACTCCACACCCATGGAGCCATGGTGGAGAACATGAGGAGAACATGCAAACTCCACACCCATGGAGCCATGGTGGAGACTCAAACCCAGGTCCCAGAGATGTGAGGCGACAGTGCCAACCACTGCACCACTGTGCTACTGTAAAGCTGAGAGCCTCACACACTGGAAAACAATTCATTAACAAATATAATAAACTACAGAAAACAAATATGACCTTTATGGATCCAAAGGGCTGTGTTTACAGCACTGCGGAATGTTTCCAGAACAGAGGTGCAATACCAGTGTAATGATGTACATCATTACATTCAGTGTGAATGTGTCCCATGGTACCATGCAGACTAACCTGACCTGGTTTTGGCACTAAGAAAATCAGTCCTTTCTTCCCCAGCTCACTTAAACATCTCTCTATTGGAAATGTTCACTTTACTACTACAGATACTAACTCACTATTAATTCCATATCAACATCGCAATCCCACTGCATATTTTTTACATATTTTACTGTATTCATCATGCAGTGGTCATTTTTCTCTTATCTGTGCATTATTGTTCAGTATTCATTTAAACAATGATTCCAGCCCTATGAGTTTGAAAAATAAAGTTATTGTGTGCATATAAAATCTCTGCAAAAATCCAGTTAGTACATTGAAGTGTGGTGTTCTTTCTGAATTAAACCACTATTAATTTATTTTAAAGATACATATAGAACAAGAGCAATTTAATGTGCATGAAAAACATGGCTATGCATTTTAAAAAGGTGAAGTAATTACTGTGCAAAGATAAGAAATATGGCAGACAGAACTGCAATAACGCAGCCCCATGTTTTCAAATACTGATTAGTTTGATTTGAAGGTAGCGTGAAGTTTTCCATATATACAGAGGATCATATAGCCTGATGTACTGTATCATTCTGCAGGAAGAAGTTTTACGCTGCAGCAGATGGTGTAAGCTGGGTGTTCAAAGCCTCCAGCAGTCATAGAGTATTAATTCATTTTTATCTAAAGAATTCAGCACATTTTCGAAAGTGTAACAGCTATTGCTACTGGTTGATTGAACACTGTGGTTATAAAGAGAAATCACTACTAAATCACTGCTATTGAGTTCCTACGATTCAGTTGAATTTGTGGGCAAAGCATGATGGGATGTCCGTCGCTCTCTGTTTGGCCTGCTGATTAAGTGCCAGCACTATTTTTTATTAATTTGCATGTTTTTAAGGCATTTAGCTTAAAAGTTTATGCATTTTTATCACTATCAAATTAATATATGTCATATAAATTAAAACCTTTAAATACGGATTTATAAAACCGAAAGATGTGTATCACAGAGCATGCAAACTGCATAAAATTACTGTATTGGATTTCTAAGCATTGCCTAATTCCCAAATCTGCTGTTTCCTCATATCTTGCCTTTGCTCAGAGCCTGATGATCATTAACCCCGTGGCTGTGAAATACACTCTCTTATATCTCTGTAAGATCCTCATTACATAATGACGTTTCCATCTTAAATGAGAAGAGGTTTATGCTGGCAGCTGCATACATCAGTGAATGAAACCGATTATGATTACTATGATACAATTATGTGTGAAAAACAGCTGTCATAATTGACTATTAGCACAGAAGATATATTAGTATAATGACAACTGCAAATGTAGAATAATTGAGTTCGAGATAAATATCTTTCATAAAGTTACATGAAGCAAATAGAATCATATTAGCAACATTTTGCTCAAGTGTAAAACAGTGAAAAATATAGTACTGTGCAAAAGTCCTAGGTAGCCAAAGAAAATGATCTTTAGATTATCCTCGTGTTGGTGTAAAACTATGATATTATGCCTGTCAAAGTGTGTCAGCTTAGCCATTTCAGAACCTCTGCTAAAGTCACCCCCGTATTTGCAGCGACCGTCCAGTGCAGCCATGTATTCTTTGACGTGACCACTAGCGCACCTCGTATAGCTAACCAATATCTCATTGACTTTTTAAAGTAATTAAGTTAATTAAGTGAGCTGGTAGTTAAATTTAATAAATACATGGAATGGCTGAGGTGCCCCTGAGGAGAGGTTTGGGAACTGAATCGGTGTTCATTTAGCCATCCAACTGGATATCAGTAACGTTTTGGAGAAATGAAGAAACGCTCACTAGTTTTTGACGGTTCTAATGCTAATGTTTTTTGGTGTGAGCAAAAGTGCACTTGCTATTCAGATAAAGAGCTTTAAACGTATCTTTTGACTGCCTGTAAAAGACATTGCTGGTCTGAGTATAAATGTCAGGGGCTTCCTTGATTTTAAAAATCCTACTAATTTTACACAATTTGCAAAATATTCCGAAATCATCAAATGTTGTCTAAATGCAGTGTTTCACAATTGCAGTAGCAGGCAGAAGCTGTTAGTCTCTTTGACATGTATCCATAGCAAGAGGGCTAGAGGGCCCCCTCTAGGGGCCACGGTGATGCAAAGCACTCTACAGCTATGGCTGGCACCGTTGTCAACACTGATTCTGTTGGGAGAACAAGAGCTCCACTCCATCCAAATTAATCTTGCAGGATGACTGCAAGATGACCCTTTTTCATGGTATTTCACAGTCATGCAGGAGTGAAGAGGAGAATTGTGATATTTTTTGTACATCTGGTCGACGTGACAGGAAACACCATCCCAAAGTGGTGTTCAGACCTACACAACAGCTGAATTAAGCTGGAAGCCGTGGTTTGGCTATTCAGATCATACGGAAAAGAAAAAAACACCCCTTACTAAACTGGAAGGTTGTAGATTTAAAGGGGGGCTATTGTGCTCATTTTCACTGTTCAGTTCTACTATAATGAATATGGTGTTCCAAAAACACATTTTCTTCTTATTGTACATCTCGATTCACTTGAACTGTCTGAAATGGACCTCTAAGCCCCACCCCCGAAAAACCCAATGTGCTCCAACTGGTCAGCTTGCCCTACATGTTTCACACCTGTCTTGCAGTCTGCAGAAAGATCTTTGCAGGTAGACAGCCAATAAGGATTGTGTTACAAGATGACCTCACCATGTCACGGAAGTAAGGCCTGGAATTCCATTGAGGTGTTTCAGGCAGGTTAGAGAGAGTGGTTTCCGTGGTGACAGTTACTCCCTTTGGTGTGTACTTTGGGCATTAAACTTTGTAGACTGTTTACATGCACATAAAACTTTATAACACACTAATGGAAAGGGTAAAACTGGAAAAGCATAATAGGGCCCCTTTAAGTCTCAGGAATGGCTCTGCAACTGCATTCCTGCACCTGAAGCTTGACCCAAACTGTTCTATAAAATAATGCTGATGTAAACAGTTCCTCTAGCCCCACAATTAGAGCATTATACTAATAATGTAAAGGTTATGGGTTCAAATCCCAGGGTAAATACTTAATTTACAACCCTTCTCTCTACTGTAAATTGCTTTAGATAAAAGTGTCAGGTAATTGTAAATATTTATGGCACTGTAAATGAATGCTTGGGTCAAATGGGTGGTGTTATGTGAATTTATATGTCCCATGTGTACTTTCAAAGGCAAGTTCATGATTTCAAATTCACCTTACAGTTTGTGTCATATTACAACCAGATAGCTGGTATACAGTCTGACATTGGCCAGAATGCACGGCGAAATATCACTGAACTGCAGCGAGCAAGCGCTGAACTGCAAACAAAGCCGAAACGAATTGCAGCCTGCCTGTGCCGAGACGTGCGCTGCCTACCGAGATACGTGCAGCAGCTGATCACACACAGCCGGCTGCTCTGTGACAGCAAAGTTGTTTTAAGCCTGGCATGATTTACAAGAAGCCAGGTGTTTACACCACAAACTGGCGCAGTGTGCTTCTGGGGAAGGCCAGGCCGCACCTTGCAAGCGTCCACAGCCCTTTCAGCAACAGCAAACACACACAGCTGCTACTGCGCACACGTCCAAAACAGGGTCAGTAAGACTGCCCCCTTGAGGCCCTGCGTGATGCTGCAATTTCTCAGCTTAGCATGCAATTCAGAGACAGTGTGCAATCAATCACCAGAGAGGTTCTGAACCTCCCGTCCCCATTTACTCTCTTCCTCTTAATCATGCCTCCCATCCATGACAACTTGTCATTACCCTCTCTCATCCTTTAAAGAACCATGATTTATTTTAGCCGTGCAAAATGCAGTTTTATCAGAAGCAACTAGAGATACAATGAGCGAGTCCCTCTTTGGCCATTAACGGGTCTTCGTGGCACTGGAACACGACAAAATCATGTGCCAGAAAATGCACTCTGCGTAAAATAACAACAATACTGCAGTGCCAGTCCGTGACGAAGAAAAGGATAGAAATCTGTTAATCTCACCCTCCTAGGAGCTGAGACAAAGCCCTGATAATCCCATAGGCACATTCGCTGGCAGCATCACAAAGGTGCAGAGAATCAGCTTTGCAGTGATGTTCTGGGTAGTCCAAGAAAATCTCAGCCTTAACGTTGCAGTAATAGCAGCCAAGGCTGTACGCTTAAGCACAGCACATTGTATTCATGCACCCAACGTCTCAGGTGCACTTGCTGGCTGTCTAAAACATGGCAGGGCTATTACACTTACATGCACAGCATCTCACAGCTGTACTTTGGCGTGCATCAGTCTAAAATGCAGCGTTTGCAGTCTAAAATTGCGTTTGTTAACCCAAAGTCACAGGCGACGAGAAGCAGATTCTCTTTCCTCTCCAGACCGTAAGCCATTTATTTTCCATTTTATAGCCATATTCCCCAACTGATTCCAAGTCTCGTTTTAAAATGTTAAATCTGGTCACACCCCACCTCCATGTATAATTGTACAAACTCTGGTTTAAGCTCGGATTGAACACAGCAGGGCTGCATTTCCCAAAACGCCAGTGCATTTTTTTCCACCATGTTGCTGTTGCGGGCCCGAAGGCGTTTACCTGCGTATCAGGACTCTGCTCGGCCCAGCTGTTCTGGCTCCTCTGTGGCCACGTTTCATCCTGACAGCGGGCGACTGAGGGACCCGGCTGCATCTCCAGCACTAGCACATAAAGGGACCCCTCATGGAAACCCTGGGCCTGGACAGATCGCAGGGTAAAAACCCCCCACTAATACCACAAAACGAAGGGAACAGACCCTTAAGCAAAGGATCCAGTGGGTGTTATCTGCTGGGGTTTCAAGATTCAAGATTCATCATCTCACTATATAGGATCAGTCTGTGAAATCTCACTTCTCTGCGGCTACTGTGCAATTTGGGATGACGTAAAGATGGATTTAAATATAAAACTAGAAAAGCATTTGCTCCTCATTCACACCCCTATAAATCATGCATCCAATTTACTGACAACATATTTAAAATAAACAATATATACGCCTATTTGCATGCATAACTACCACAGCCATATAGATAATATACATACATAATATACATACATGAATACATACATGAATACATACATGGGGTATATAATCAAATTATACATGCATACATTTTGCACAAGACCAGAACATCAATTACCCTTAGCAGCATCAGCAACAATGGCGAATAGATACATACAAACACGTACTCCTACACTGAAATATAAATCTGACAGAGGAAAGAGTAGGGTGTTATTCTGCTGTTGGGAAGTTGTAGTTGAAGGCTTAGGGGAACAGTGTAAGGGGCAGACAGGTCTCAGTCCCTGGCGTGTGTGGGGGCAGCGGAGAGATGAGGAACTGGACAGCCTGAAGGAAAACGCTGTTTCTCTTCTGGGCGGTTGTGGCCTGCAGGCGGAGGAAGCTCCCCTGTCACAGTAAGGGATCAAAAAGCCTGGGAGAATGTCTTTCACCACTCTGGTGTCTCTGCAGATGCAGCTTTTTCACAGATGGCAGGGAGAGGGGTCCTGATATTCCTGGCCATGCTTATAATCTGCTGCAGAGGCTCGAACCAGAAAGACATGCAGCTCGTAGTTATGAACCAGCTGAATTCAACTTGTGGAAAACACAAGCACTTTTTGAATATTTTTATGAACTCTCTTAATGCAGCTCCTATTATGTTTCACCGTCCAGACCGGTACCAACACCACTTACCCTGGCTTCTTTGGGACCATTTTAGCTTTTTCTAGGCCAGACATGTCGCAATTAACCCTGTCGGGAGTGTGACAGGTGTGCTCCGTCAAAATGTAACACCAGTACATCGGACAGAAACACTCTTCAAAATAAATGTGTTGGACACATTGCTAGAAAGGACCACTGCCATCTTGCAGGAGCACAAAGACTTTTCTCTTTTTTTGCAAATCTTATCTTCCATTACACAAACACGTACAGCTGTGTAAGATTTGGATAAAAACGCTAATAAGAAAACGCAAATGTGAAGTGTGTACTTGGCTCAGATAGGGTTACTCTTACGTTTTCATTTTTTAATTTATAAGCATCATTACCTTAACTGCTTGGAAGCTAAACAAAAATTAAAATGCACCAAAACTTAACTTCGCATGGATTCTTATGTTCAAATCAAAGGTAAAATGCCCTCACAAATAATAATAGAAAACATTCCCTTTTACACATATTGCATCACATTGCACATTTGCTCTGTCCAATACTACTGACTGGCTTAATATAATTATGTTGTGCCATCAGCTACAATATTTCATGCTGTTTAAGTCATTAAACATACATCATTAAATGAAAGCTATCGCTTTAAAGTTAGGATAATACTGGATAATCTTTTACTTCTCAGTTCCACAGTGAATGGTCTGTGTACTTCCTGATTTAATGGCAGTATGGTAACCAAAAGTTACTGTAATGTGAAATGGCATGGTGGCAGTCTTTAGCACTGGTGCCTCACACTGAGTCTCTGTCCTGACTCTAGAGGCTGTCATGAGGTTTCCTCTGGGGTCCCCAGTTCCCCCCCCACAGTGCAAAAACCTGCTGAACGATCTGTAGCTGCCCTCTGATGGCTTATTCCCAACCTTGTGCCTGTAGCTTCTGGCAAAGTCCCACAGCCCTGCATAGGACAAGCAAGTATAGAAAATGGATGGTAATGTTACTGATAGATAGACCCTTGTTTATGCAACAGAGCCATGTTAAATTAACCGAAAAAATTAAATGTTTTCATCAGTCTGAACTGACAATAAGTGATCCAAAGTGAGCCAATCAGTTCCATACTAACAAACTGCCAGCCCCCTTCGATGCAGATCTTAGTGATGTGACCACACTAACGAAGAGGAATTACCCTCAAGAGCTGCAATGTTTCGCTCCCCTGATTTGCTAATGAGCCACAAACGACTGGTGCGCTATGAATAGCAATGACATGTAAAACTCATAATGTCAAACAGAAGAAGCGTATTTCTTGAATCCTAATAATAAGCAAAATACATTTTCCCCAGCAGCAGGTGGAGTAAATTAATTAGATTTTAGAGTGATATCATACATCAGTGCTATATATATATATATATAATTATATCCTTCCTGACGAATGAATTACATTAGCATTTCGGGCTTGGCAATGCAATCTGACTTAATAAAAGCACCTGCAACAGAGCCTTGCCTGCATTTCAATCCCTGTGTTCACCAAATAATTCATTGTCACCTCATCGGAGCCCAACCACTGTATGAACGGAGCTGTCCATCCCAGCCAAAAGGGAAATTATGACAAACTCAGCTACAGAAGCTGAGCTGGCACTCAAATATGGGCTTCAGTCAACAGAGCCACTTTACAACCAATAATACATTTTCCCCTCCTTATCATTTAAAGAGGTGCTGCATCCTGAATTTATCCCAGCCACCGGTAACCCGTGGCAACACTCCTCCTCATCAAGGCTGTTTTTGTGTGTTTAAATGTTTAGCATTTCTACTCTCTGGCCCATCATGACCACTTGTAATGAAGGTATTTTTCCCTCACGAGTGCATTGCAGACACCACCACAACTGAGGCGAAGTAGATCCGAAAGATTCACATCACTCATTACAGTTATCCAGATACCAGCCACATAAACTCACCTAAAATAACTGCCCAGTTGTAGTTGGCTCACTTGGCATTTTTAGCCTGAGTTTAGTCTCCAGCGGACCGTATCTCCAGTCCCAGGCAGTCCCTCCTCTCAGTTCCACCCAAGCTTGTAATCACTTGATTCGACAGATCATTTATTTAACTGGACATGACAGACTCTGTCTTTGCTATGAAGACATCCAATCAACAAGGACCAGCCCCCAGGGGTTTAATTTACAGTCCTTGTGGCTTTAAGCTGCCCAGCCCTGCTGGTGGAGGTTGATAAAGGCATCATTCCCATGCTCAAACCTCAGGACTGCTCACGTGCTTAGAGATCTTAAGGCCTTAGCCAGACAGGTTCCTCATTGCAAGGCAGATAATCCAAACACAAACATGGACCAGAAGGAGTCTGACTGAAGCGCAGTTCTCACACTGCTTCAGTAAGTTGGCCACTGCAGTGGCTGAAGCCATAAGGCAGTTGAACAAAATGTGCTACTCTTTGAGTATAGCTCCTTACTAAATGCAAACAAAACACAAAGTATAGTTCAGAATATGGGTGACGTACTTGTAAACTACAGCACTGTTTATGGGATAACTTCAAAGGAGAACCTGTTCCCACACTACCTTCCTTAATATCACATCTGTCTCAGGATAGTGGCAATATGCTCATTGAGATGAGTTTCCCAGGGAGAAGTGAAAAGTGCCCGATTCACTGCCAAGAGAGGAGGAAGTAAAGCTGATGGTTGTTTTACTGCAAACGACTTCCCACAGTGGAACAGCTCCAATATGCTGAACAACAGCCATCTAATGAAAAGGGAAGATCCCAAACCCAGCAGGACGGGCTTTGCTGGACGAGGAATGGCCTGATGGTCGATGGACAGCTACCAACCAGTAGGACGACGTTGGAGCAGAGCCAATGCAAGGGTCCTGCGTGGTCCAGTTCTATCAGAATGGAACAGTTTCATATATGAGCAATTACAGAACATGGATTGATGTCAGCATGCACTGGAGATAAAGGCCCTGTCTGTATATCCATAAGCTCAACATGACTTCCAAGGCCTGACAGCAAAAAAAAAAAAAAACAACAAGGAACGACACAGATATACAATCAGCAAAAAACACATTATCTGAAAGAGACATATTAACAGATACCAGGCAGGGTGATAAGTGGCCAACACACTAGGTAAAGCCTCTCTCACTACCTTTACATTCAAGGTAAAATTTAGAAAATAAACATCATTCACAGACACCAAGAAAAAGCAACAAAAGTAAAAGGGAAAACATTTTAATAATTTCAATTCCAACAGTCTGTATTGTAGTGTATTCGGGCAGTTCCCTACCCAGAGTACCTGTTCAAACCTTTAAAATTTCCCGATTTACTCTACAAACTCTACATAAAACCATGTGTTGATCAGACAACAATCATGTCCAAAGACAAACAAACGGAATAAAAATTAAAGGCTTTAACATATTTGTCACTTATGTTACAGGTGGGCTATGAGCCCCTTTTCTGTGGCCACACCCAGACGGCCCAGCGGGTAACGGGAATGACAGTTCTGAAAGTGCAGAGATTCTCTCAAAACGGCAAAAGAGGAACTTTTCAAAATGCATCAGTTCGAAGTGCTTCAGAGGTAGATTCATCTGGCTTAATAAATACACACCTCCATAAAAACAAAATCCTCTCGACCCTTTCAGTCATAATGTGAGACGTTTTCACCTTTTCTTGGGGAAGTGACCCTGTCAGCCTCATCATCTGTGCAGCTAAGATGGAAAATCAGCTTCAATGGCAATATATTATATTACTTTTTTTGAAATAGATACTTTATTGCCCCCTGGAGGGAAATTCTCTTTACGCCTCCCCCAACTTGCTCCCTGTAGGTGAGAGCAAGCTGTCTGTGAAGGGCAGCCACCCATAGCGGCGCCCAGGGAGCTGGGGGTTAAGGGCCTCGCTCAAGGACCTGCAGACATGCTGAGGCTGGGTTTGAACCAGCAACCTTGGGATTACAGCCACACAGCCACAGCCCACTGAGCCACATGCTGCCCCCATGAGCCATTGAATAGTTCTTGTGTTTACGGACCAGGCCTTTAAAATTAATCATGATGATTATTTTTCTTTATAGAAAATAAACCTTTATACGGCAGAGTACGTCCAAACTTGATAGCCCCCAGACGACTCCCTACTGATGACACCAGAAGAGTGTCTCAGCTGCCTGATGTGACTCAACACACCTGGCCAAAGTGTGCTACTAATCCTTCACACCACTCGGCTACTCACCCATGTTTCATACAGATACCAAACCCTTCCTCCATGGTCTCATCTTTTCTCCATCTTAATTTTCAGAAAGTTCAGCTATTGAAGTCAACATACGGTTAGGCTGTGAAAATGAATTTTAAAAGGTACGATCATTTCTTGTACTGTAAAAAGCAACTTGCAAAAAACATGGAGAAGGAAACCGTTCCGTGCGTCGCAGCACCAGGACAATATAAGAAAAAAAATGACCAATTATATTTTCAGCAGTCTATGTGCCATCAGGTCAAAGCTCTGGGTTTTTTGGGAGGGGGGTTATTATAAATTGGGGCCTTATTCTAGAATCTGTTTAGAAAGGTATTTTCAAGTGTCTTCCGACATCAACATAATATCTGTCTTCCGAGTGCAGTGAGAGCAGTTCTACCTACAATAAATGCTGTTTTAAAAAAGCACTAAAAATATTTGAAAATCAAAAGGCGAACAGTGAACAAATACAACCACAACCACAGTGTCGGGATTCTTCATTAAAGTCAAAGACTTTTACTCACCTCTGAAGCCATGACTGATGTCAGAGTATTTAGACCAAAGCACTGTCATTACAATAAAAAATACTGTAATACACTTAATGCAACGTACAGGTTTAAAAACAAAAATATTAATGAAAAAATTCAGTGATTTCAGCAGTAAGCTGATAGTTAAGGAGTAGTGTCATAAATTGGTAGACTTAGTATTCATTCAGCGTGACAAACAAGCATTTCAGAGAAGGTAATCATTACACGAGATGGGGCCTGATCGCTGCCTTCAGAGTGAGCCTTCTCAGTCACCATGAAACACTGGCTACCCAGAACTGTGACTCCCTTCACGGACAACAGCAGGGGACTATTCCAATATCCTGCCTGAGAGAAAGAGGCAGCTTTCTTAACATTAGACATAGGATTCTGTAGCATAAATACCATTCTAAACCAGATATCAGTAATATTTAAGAAATGTACACCATATTTCTTAGATATTACAGATGTTCATACCAATAAACATGTTGCAGAAATGGAGGTGGCTTTCACAAATAACGGTGTTGTTTTAAGCCATACCTCATATTCATGGCATGCATTACTAGACACTATAAAATGGACTGAATGAGAAACGGAACACAAAACTGGTGAACAAACAAGCAAACAATGTAGACATTGCGTACAACACATAATGATTGCCATTTGCAGTAAAATCAGCAATTATTCTTGATGAGACTAATCGTGTTCTATACAGGTCAAGTAATGGGGGGAAAAGTATTTTTTTAAAGCATCATCAGTATAATCTCAATGTACAAATCTAGCAGGTGAAAGGTTTATTTTTACAAAAGTGCACAGGGAAACTTACACGACAGCGGCAAAGAGCCGAAGTCATTTTTAGAATCCACCACATGCTCACAAGCGTGCAAGTTTTAAACCCACTGGGTCTGGCCGCTGCACGGACAACGTGTCCCCTTTGTCAACCAGCATACTGGAGTCCACTGCTTCTTGGCGGGACCTGGGCCTGTGGACGTCCTGCCACATCCCCCCTTCCACTGCCTCCTCCCACGTTCTTGGATGGTTGTCCGGCAGCATTGCCCCTCTTGCCCTACTCAGGAAATTTTGTTGAAGGGTCCTATTTGCAGAAGAGCACCAAAAAAAATGCAGTTCTGATCCAGCTTTGAGTTACATTAAAGCAATTCATTATAAAGTTAATAAATGACCATGCAAACAAACAGTTTAATGATAATAACATCATATATTTACTTATAGTTCTTTAAGCATGTCATTACCTGAGGTTCACTGCGTTCTCAGTTGGACATCTCTCCCTCTGCCATAGCAGGCACCTTGCTATTGGCCAGTTGAAGACTGCGGGTGACTGGCCCACCTGACCTCATACGTGTCATCACGGCCAAGCGCTCCTCTTTCTTGGGTTGTGGTGGCAGGTTCCCTTCGGCCAGCCTCTTAGGTGGGTCCGGCTCGCCACGTTGGGATCTCATTGGCACCGGGGGAGGCACGGGGTGTAGTGCAGGAGAGGGCTGCAGCATCACAGCATTGCTGTTGACGGCGGCTTTACTTTTCTTGCTGAAAGGAACAAGAGCTGCTGGCAAGGAAGCAGGCCTCTTTAGCTGAACAGCCTGGACTGCCATTTTTCCTTTGCTGGGTTGAGGCTTGAGGGGAACAGTGGTTCCAGGCCCAGAACTTCGAGCTCTGGTCTTTCCCAAGGTTTTCAGCACAAGGGCTGGCCCTTGTTGCTTAATTTCGGAATCTGCTGTTCGCCTACGGAGGTCACCATTGCGATCCTGGCTGGCAGCTTTTACCTTCTTGGACTTTTTGGAAACAGGTTTCATTGAGCAGCTGAGAGCCACATGCTTGTTGAGGCTCCCCCGGTAAGTGAACTCCCTGTTGCAGTGTGGGCAAACATAGAGCTGCTCCTCCACTTTCACAGAGCTCCTCTTGGCTATGAGAGACTGCTTGTTCCTCTGCAAAATGGCCTTCTGAGCCAGCTGGTTTTTCCTGGGGATAAGCGCATTCAGCTTCACCTTAGAAGACGGATCTTGGTTGAGGGTGAGCCTTTTGGAGAGGCCCATCCGCCGGAAGGTGTTCTGTCCGGCATTGGCAGCTGCCGCTGTGGTTGGGGAAAGCACTCCATTCTGTGCCTTCGCAAACTCCTTCAAGGGGATGGGGTTCTTCTTAGGGGTATACCTCTTCTTATCACTGGCGTTCGCACAGGCCAAAATGTGCTTATGCAGCTCTGGCATGTTATCAAAGCTCCTGCCACACTTAGTGCAACGGATGGCTGTGGTGAATGTCTGTGGGATATTATGGGTAGTGAAGTTGGTGGCGGAGGCAACAGAGCCAGCAGGGGTGCGATTGTGATATGGAAACGGTGGGGGTTTGAAACTGGGATAGTGCTGGTTAATGCCGAGCCGCACGTTTGGGCCTTTCGGCTTGCCTCCTTCGGAAGCCATGATTTTTATTGTAGTGTACAGCTCTTCTGTGGAGTCATCGAGATCATCCTCCTTCTTCACGTCACTGGCTACATTGCTAGAGGGACCATCCTCAACTGACATCTCCCTATTTACCGTTACAGGACCATTGTGATTCTGAGGTCTTAGCTTCCCATTTTCCACTTCTGTGTACGTGCAGTTTTGACTGGGGTGAAGGTCCTTTTGATGCTGTTGCAGATTGCAAAGGTAGGCAAACTCCTTTGAGCAAGCACTACATATATAGATTCTGCCAACACCATGGAGGGAGGAACGGTGCTCTAGTAAAGCATCAGCCTTTCCAAAGAGCAGCACACAGAACTCACACTTGAATGGCCACTCTTCTGCATGCTCAGAGATATGGTGACTCAGTTCTTTTATTGAGCAGAAGGGCTTTTCACAAACATTGCACATAAAGCTCTTCGAGAAAGTTTCTTTCTGTAAGGGTTCCACCTTGTCAGATGTCCTCTCAGAGGCAGAAGGTGGAGTTAAAGGTGCCAGATCAGGTGGGTCAGCTGAAGTTGCAACTGGGTCATCAAGCTTCAGATCACCTTCAGATATTTCAGATAGCCCAGACAACGGGGGCATTGAAGGTGCTAGACTTTCAGGTATTACAGCCTGGGACACAGAAGGGACTGCCGATTCTGACGAGGGGGGCAGATATACAGGAGGGTCAAGAGAATGTGGTGGAGTGTGGGAATGAGATTTTGGCTGCTCTTCCAGTTTTGCCTCCTGGTTTA
The DNA here is from genome assembly GCA_025773925.1 of Cryptomyrus ogoouensis. NCBI lineage: Eukaryota > Metazoa > Chordata > Actinopteri > Osteoglossiformes > Mormyridae > Cryptomyrus > Cryptomyrus ogoouensis. The sequence continues at coordinate 3,546,905 of JAOYFF010000106.1, read as the reverse complement.
CGATCAAGTTATCTGTAGGAGGATTCTCAAGAACAGTGACTGGAGCAGACACGAGATTCTGAGACGACTCAATGGAAAGTGTACATTCAATAACAACTGCCCTATGAGTAACATTAAAAGAGCTAATATTGCAGTTAGTTATAGCCGTAGAGGAAGAACCACCAATTAAAGAATATTCTGAAGCTGTATGTATAGCCATTTGGTTAAAAGGTTGATTTGTAAGAAATGTATGGCTTTTTGGTTCTGAAGAACTCAGGGGCTCAGCTAACTGATATAAATTTGCACAATTTACCACGTCTTGCACCATAACATTGGTGTCCTGTTCTGAGACAGGTGACAGCTTCTCCTGATTAATTTCAAGAGGTCTAGGTGATATGTTGGGTGATAGGTCTGGAAGAGATTTCTGGGTTGGGGAGGAAGCAGACTGAAGTTCTGTAGATTCAGACAGGGGCTGTGGAGAAGAAGCAGAGGGCAGAACAGGAGGGGGAGGAGTTGGAGACCCTACAGCTGGACTGCAGGGGGAAGGGGAATGCATGGTAACAGGAGTTAAAGAAGGAGGGGGTGACTGACGTGTAACAGAGACAATGACCTGTTCTGATAAAAGTTCTTCAGAATTATGGGAGTGGCTATCAGGAGAACATTGTGTTGTAGGTTCAACCTCTCCTGGAGAGGTCTCCAATTTGCCTGCATTTTCCTCTACAGCCACCTCCAATCCATCATACTCATTTAACAACACCTTCTCCAAAACACTAGTGTCGGGTTTTCTTTTCTTGAGTAGAGGCTGTGTGGATAAGCTTCCCTTTACTTCAGGTTCAGTGGAGGTCTTCCTATGCATGCTCAAATCCAACACAATTTCTCCAGGACCCTTATTCTGACCCTCATCTTTTTTACTGACAGCACTGGAAAGGTCCAAGGGCTGCTGGTTGCAGGAACTGCCCACACTCCTCGAGTTTGGCCAGTCTTCAGTTGTTAATTTAAAGGGGTCCGTTCCAGATGGACTGGCAGTGTCTCTCTCATCTTTGCTTGAACTCTGAGTTGGGGAACTGCCCTGATTGTCTATCTTTGGTGCCTTAGACCCAAGAGAGACCACAGCCTCTGACTTTGAGGTTCCAACAGGGTTATACTGCGAAGAGTTAGGAGGAGAAGCTGTCCTTCTCTTGAACCTCCCTGAACCTGCAGACAAAGCAGCCATGGGTGGGGGTGGACCTGGTCTGTGACCATCTGTGATCAGAGTCGAGGTAGGTTTATATCCATCACGTGTCTGCAAGAGCTGCTTCAGCTTAGGTGAGAGATATAGTGTTTTTTCTTTCTGAAAGGCTAGTGTCTCTGTGGGTTGAGAAGAGCTGGTTCCAACTACAGATGAAGATGATGATGGTGACGATGACGATGAAGGAGAAGACAAGGAGGATATTACTGGTATAGAGTCCAACTCAGTTTTTATGTTAGGGGGAAGAGGTGGTGTGGCAGTTCTTCTTTTTGAGACAGGTTGGGCAGGAATCTCTTTTACTGTACAAACTGCAGTGTCTACTTTGAGAACCTGGCTGATTTGATCTGGGCTAATAATGAAAGCATCCAGACCAAATAAAGCAACAGAGCTTGAGTCTACCTGAATAACCTCACAATTACTGACCGTGCTAGTCGACAGGATTTTTCCATCAATATACAGGCTAAGGTTTTCAGAGATGTTGTTGGAGATGTCAACCATATATTCCTCTTGACCACCCTCATCTTCCACATCACCACTGGGCACGTAAACTGGTGGTGGACTGGCATCAGGGGACCCCTCTGGAGGGGGCTGCTTCTGCCGCTGTGTTTCCTGCAGGAGAGTGCCATTCTTTCGGATGCCCTTGGGCAGCAGATGGCGCTCATGGATCCTCCGTTGGTGCCGCCTCATGTTGGTGTGAGTGCCAAAAACTTTCTTGCAGTATTTGCAAGGGTGAAGCTCCTTGGATTCACCACTGTCATCCACTGCAGGGGCCCGTCGTGTTTCTGCCATGACAGCGACCTTCTGCGTTGAAGAGCTAACTTTCGGATTGACACAGCTCGGAGACCCATTGACAACTGCGCTGTCAGAAGTGGCCGCAGGGTCTGGACCAGAATTGTCAGACTGCGAACTGAGTTGACTAAGCGATTTTGCAGGCCCTGAGACTAGAGACATTTTTTTCATAGGTCCATTTTCATGCCTTCTTTCATGCCGCCGACGGCCAACCTGTGAGCCAAAGGGCTTGCTACAGTACCGACACTTAAATGTGTGCATCCGACGGTTCACAGAGACGTGAATGTGTGTGTGCCGCTCCAAGCCTTGTTTGGTAGAGAAGTGCCGCTCACAGTGCTCACAGGAAAACACAGATGACTCTAGTTCCCCTTCAGCAGAATTACCTGGATCCAGCCCAGTATGCAGCTGGGAGGAGGCCAATTCCAGCTCTTGGGTCAGATTTCCTACATCTTCCTCCTCAAGTCCATCACAGTTTGAGTCGGAGCCTGGTTGTACATCAACTTGTCCCAACCCTGCATCTACTGGGGACAACTGGTTTATCTCTAGGAGAGCACTGGATTGTGGTTCCCCTGCTTCCTCAGCCCTGCCTTCCTCCTCCACCACCATCATGGAGGTGCAGACCTGAGAAGAATCCTCAGAAAAGGCAGCACATGCCTGCTGCACCTGGTCTGTGTTCTCCTGAGACATGGCTGATTCCTCCAGGGACTTCCCTGAAGAATAGGCTGGCTTCTCTGTCACGCCTATGAAATAAAGACACAGATGATTATCAAAATGTGACATTAATAAATAAATTTGGTGTCAACTGCAAAAGAGAATTACAGAGATTTAATCTACGCAAATGCCGATTCATAAACCTACAATTTAATGTGAAAATACCTTTTTCCAGCAGTGCAGTCATACTTCATAATATAGGCACATTGCACTCATATAACGTTTTAAATAAATAAGGAAATGGATGGATGGATGAATGGAAATCAGGCAAACCCATCCCAAAGGCACAGACTTATGCACTTAATAGAAACCAAGTTTCCAAATGCACAATGTCTGGGATTCATGAAAATCAAAAGTCAATCAATAGCCCTATGGGGGGCAAACAGTAGCCAATGGGAAGAGAGCTAAAACCTCCAGTGAAAGACAATACATGGTATCCCTCCTACCCCACTGTGGACTTCAAAGTCTCACTTTGAAAGTCTCACTGATGGAACATTCATTGTCTTCAGGTCTCCTAAGCCTCATACACTTATCTGCTTATAGCAGGAGAGCAGCTGCTGCTCTCCTGGGAGATAAAAGCTATATAAATTCATACACACAAAAGCATTTGGCCCAGAAATTGAAAGTATCAAATATTTTTGACAATAAAAATGCTCGAAGGATATCCATGAAGATCTGGACATTCGGCAAAAATACTGTCTGACACCAAGTCTAGCACCTCTAAGCACAGAGGTATGTGTACACATATCGGTCATTAAAGAAGTTTCTAAGATAACCCAGTACTTCCACAAGCAAGTTAGAATTAATTTTTTAATTCAGTCATGTTTCCTACCAGATTTGTTCATCCAAAGCGTCATTTCTAGCTGAATTATTCTACACCAGGGGTCTCAAACTGCAGAGTGCAGTGTAGCTTAGTTCTTTCCCTGTTCCACCACAAATGATTCGGCTCAAGAGCTGTGTAGTAATTAGCTCATGGAGTTGAATCAGGTGCGTTATATGAGGCTAAACCAAAATCCGGCCCTGCAGGACTGGAGTTTGAGACCCTTCGTCGTATACATTCTGGAAGCACTGGATTGCAGCCTGGATACAAGGGATCCCCCAGCCTGCCTACCGGCATACCAGTGTTTCTGCCTGCCTGTTCTGTAAGGTGCCTGCCTATCTGTGCTGTCCTGCCATCTACCTCAATTCACACTGCTTTAAATTACGTAAACTTGTTCAGCCTGGTGCTGGCCAGAAGACGATGGGTTTCCCCCTTGAGTATGGCATCTCCCAAAGTTTCTTCCCCCTCCATGTGGGCTCTTCCTAACCACTTTCACCCAGACTTACTCTCTGAGGCCGGGGATTCTGTAAATTGATTTATGACTATGATACTTTTTAAAAATGCCATATAAACAAAATTAAATAAACCTTCCTGTTCATGCTGGATGCAATCAGTCATCACTGAAATTAAGTAATAAAAATAAAATCAACAAATCTTCCAGATTACAAATTGGATGGCTGGCGGGCAAAAAAGCTCCTATAGAAGCTGTTCAAGAGGCACATTACTGTATATTGTACATATAGAGTATATAATGTATAATATATGACGAAGTACACTGGTAGCAATGATAAGATGGAAAATAGCACGCTGGCAAAAATATGATAAAAAGCACACCTTTAAGAACTATCACTCAAAGCAAATCTGTTACATCTGTAGCCAGTTAATTATTGGTCATAATATTAACTGCAAACAGTATCGATTTGAATTCAAAGATAATATAAATGTTAACATTCTTTATGCCGATTTATGAGAGCACCTGTGGTTTAGACAAACAAAACATGAAAAAGGGACTTGGAGACAAGTTCTTGACCTAATAAACAAAGGTTTATTATGTCAAGAAATCACCTATTCAGGGAACAGGCAGAGACAATACAAAAACAGAGAAGCTGGTCTCTTGAGAACAAAGGATAAAAAGGAACAGAGTGACAAAAATTTGGGACTATTGCTGACACATTGGCCCAGGGAACAAAATGGAATGTATATATATCTACAACAGAAACACGAGGTAGATTAATTTTACAGTCAGCTGACTCTCCCTCCCAAAACAGATTGCTGTATCATCCTTAGACTGCTCAAATTTCCATGAAACAGTGTGAAATTTTATTTGAATAACATTCTGACACAGATGATCGCAAAAAACTTTGTGGTGATTTACATGTTTATAAAGAAATAAATGTGAGTTTCAAGGGAGAATAGTGGCTGGAGGCAGACCTACTGGTCCTTTGTGCGTGCTACAGAGTACAATGGATGCAGATAACACATGGATTCATTCCCTAATCACTGCAGGCCTGCAGGTGATGATGCTTTAGCTCAGGGACATATAGTTTTAAAAAAAAAAAAAATCTATTACTCTATCCTGATTAGGGTTGAGCTAACAGACAACCTGACATTGAACCAGCATCGCGTTCCCCCCCCATGCACAATTCCAGTGTCTCTGCCAGGTGCACACATAAAATTATTTTTAAAATTTACTTGGTTTCCATCTGCCTTGGTAAATAAGCAGGCAAGTCTTTATTTGTATTGCAAAACTAAGGATTAAAATTTACCTGCAGAGAGCGAGCTCTCCCAATCTCTGCTAAACCTGTCTGAAATTATTCCTATTTGTTATACTATTAACCAGAGCTACTGTCATTAGTTGACGTTGACATCTTTTTTCCCCCCATCCATCCATTTTCTGTAACTGCTTGTCCTATTCAGGGTTGGGGGGGGTGGATCCGGGGGTAGTCCTATAAGCAACTGGTGGACGGCAAGGAAGGACCCTGGATGGGGCACCCACCACGACAACGACAATGACAGGGCACAATCACTATTCCCGCACACCTGCACACCTACAAGCAATTTGGCAACTCCAGTTCAGAACAGCCATAAAAGACAAATAAAAAAATCCCAGAAACCTAAATAACAAAATGACGTTGTTTCCAATCACACATTTATGCAGGAAAAACAGAAGAGCAGCACACTTTATAGGGTACGGTGCCTTTTTTTTTTATTAAGCTACCAGGTCTGTTGACACCATTACTATATCACTAAGAATAGCAAGCATAGCCATGAGTCTCAAATCGCGTACTGTAGTGCTTAAACTTGCTATTTTGAGTGCATAAACACATTCACTTAAACTTGTCATTTTGAGTGTGTAAGTACTGAAGTATGCGATTCGAGACTCATGGCTGGCAATATGGAGGAAAAGTAATTAAAGACTGGGTGAGTAGGAGAGAATGGGCTGTGAATGGCCTCAAATTTGGGAAAAATTAAATAGTAAAGAATTAATAGTAATTAAGTAGTTAATGAATTTACGAAGTCATTAAAAAAAAATGTCATATGCCAATTAGGGAGACATTGCCCAACCCTAGTCCTTATGGGTACTTAACATATGAAAAGTACTGCAGAAGGCAATAGCTCCCTTGATCTTAAATAGGGTAGAAAAATATAATCCAAGGATCACAAGCTTAGCATGGTGCGTCACCCATTTCACCTGGCAGAGCTCAGTCTGAAACTTTCTTGTAGGCTCACCACCTGCAAGATGAATGGTGGGAGGCAGGAACAGTGCCTTTTGGTTGGCAGATATTAGAAGGACCCAGATGATTCAGATCCTGGCAATAACGACCACTGCCTCCCTGGCAGAGCCTGAGCTAGCATGGGCGGCAGACAGGTATATTTATAGATATATACCTCTTTACTGGGAGGGGAGTTTCTCCTACATTGGAGATCCCCATAATGAAAGGCCTCCGGAGACTGTGAAGATACAAGTCCCAGGAGGAGCGCAGTGCAGCTGAAGTTTATCATGATGGAAAAGAGGGATGCCTTTATGCAACTGTGAATTGTTCATGTGTAGCCACTGAACAGCAGGGTAATTAGCCTTCTTTAAAAAAAAAAAAAACTGTTTCAAATTTGAGTGTAAGGTGACTTCAACCTCACATATCCAGAAAAATGTCTCCTGAGGTCAGATATGTAGAGTGTGAACGGATCGTATTCAAAACCTCAATCAGTGTATCGGGGGTGCACCAGGTGTGTGACATCGACAGGGGATCACACTTCTCAGCCTCCCTGGAAAAGCCTATGCCAGGGTACTGGAGAAGAGACTTTACCTTGTGGTGGAAACCAGGATTCAGGCGGAACAATGTCGTTTCCAGTTGGATTGCAGAGCAGGGGATTAACTCTTCTTTAAGATATACTAGGATATATGTACTTTGTGAACTTGGAGAAGGCATATGATACTGTGGGAAGAGCTTCAGGAATATGGGGTACCCAAGCCAATACTGTGTGCCTATCAGCCTTCAAAAAGATGTAACAAATGTTCTCTCTCAATTCTAATCTACACATAATCTAATGTATTTGGTGTGTTCACCTCTGGAAAGGGTGCATCTCGCCTCCTCACATTTGTGATTTTCATGGACTGGATAACAAGGTGCAGCTATGACTAGACAAACATCGGCTGTGGGGGCTGTACGTTACATCTGACGCCGAGTTTGAAGGGCAGAGATGAGAATCAGCACCTCCAAATCTGAGGCTGCAGTACTCTCTAAGAGTGGAAAGCTCCTTTTGGGTGAAGGGGAGAGTCTGTCCTTTAGGCAGGAGTTTAAGGGACCTTGTTCACAAGTGATGGTAAGAGAGGACACAAGATTAACAGGAGGATCATTTCCATGACTGCAGTTCTGAGGGCACAGGGAAGGTCCATGGTGAAGTGATGCTTAAGTTCAAGCTTCCCAAGCTTCCCAGCTTACCAGTCAATCTGAAACAAGTTTGCAGGTACAAGCAACAGAAATTAGGTGTTACTGCAAGGTTGCTAGACTCTCTCTGTGAAAGGGTAAGGAGTCTGGAAAAAGAAAGACCCCAAAATTTCAAGCTGAGGTCAATGAGACATATTATAAGGACTCCCCTTGGCACATCCCACTGGGTAAAGACCACAAGAAAAACCCAGGATTTTATCTCCTAGATGGCTTTGGAACGCATGGGATCCCCCATAACAAGCTGAAGTCTGTTGCTGTGGAAAAAGAGATCTGGTCTGGCCCATTTGAGAAGCACTCGGAAAATCAGAGTAGATACATGCAGACATAAAAAGAATGTGCTTGAATCTCGATAACATAAATTACGACATTAATAAAAGTTCAGTACAAGAAGAGTTAGCTGACTTTTTATATCTTATATTACTCAGGAAGATCACATGAGACAAGATGCTACCCTTTGGTAGACATTATTTGCAATCTGTTAATTGTCATTACTATACTGAGGACATGCAACTACAAAAACTTTCAAATAGCACAATATTAATGATTAATAAGGCATTTTATATTTTAATAAACTCAAAAACATTAAATTGATGACTGACATATTATAAATATATTATAAATGTTCCTATGCTAGAATGTCAGGATTTTCTGAGACAAGTTTAAATGTAATTTGATTAAATGGAAAAAAAAAAAAACATTCAGAACCCAGTGAACAAAAATGCTAGAGGAAAACACAATGCAATTTAATGGCAAGTTTGGTTCTCATTTAAGGGTTTGTGAAACATTTATGTAACGTGCATTATTGTGTTCAGATTGCTCAAAGGAAAAGAAAGATCTTTCATAATTAGAACTGGGAGGAAATGTTTTCAGGCTAGTACTACTCAAATAACCCAAAAAAACTCCCAAAATGAAAATTCTCTTAATTGAAAAAATAGCTGCAAATATACTTTAAGGTAAGGGCTAACTATAAAAGAAATATTACACCCTCCTCAACACACACATTTTATTTATTTATATATAAATACATATATAAATGTAATATAACATCATCACACACATATATATGTAAAATTACAACAGGCTCATTTTATAGTAATGATGCAGAACCAGAAATGCTCAGGAGAGCAGCAGAGGCTGTGCATCACTTGCCTCCACAGGACAGCATGCTTGACCCAGCAAATGGCAGCAACAGCTGCAGAGCCAATGCGGCTGCAGAGCAGGGAGCAGCAGTCGAGGCATCATGTTATGGTAACAGACTCTGTCACCTGTTCTGCCGCCTTAACATGAGCCGGCTGAACGGGTGACAGGCACCTCCCCACAGGGGGGGTTATCTCACAGGCCCATATGTATGGAGTCGCCTTAGCACCAATCCAGAAAAAGGCGGGGGAGGAACTCACCAGAAAGAACTGCAGCAGGCAGGGCATATATGACCAATAAATACTTGAAATTTCCTTCCCAAATTGGGTGTAAAAGAGGCAAAGAGAACTGAGGAAAAAGAACAGCCTCTTCTGTCAATCTTTGCTTTATGTTCTGCAAGGTCTGGAATTTATTAAAAACAGAATTCCTTCTGGGAGTATAAAATGACTACTTTCAACAACAAGGTAAGGCTTTGGCAACCCACCAGTTTTGAGTGTAGTTAGTTACTGAACATTACTAAACACTTCCCACTGACAAGTCTAAATACCTGCAGCTGCAAATTCTGAATTATAATACTTCATGGAAAATAATGCATTCCTTCACCAACTGCTCTTAGACAAACTCAGGAAAGCGCGATCATTTGAGAATGGCAAAGACACTCTTGAAGCAATGCAAAGATTTGCACTTTGAAGATGATTACTCAAAACGTAGATAAAACAAGAACACAAACAACAACCTAATCTATATGAATCGATCCATCCATCCCCTAACCACTTATCCTGATCAGGGCTGTGGGAGTTTCAAACCCTAGGGTAGGACACAAGGCTGTGATAGACCCTGAATGGGATGGCAGATTATTGCAGGACACACACACACACACACACACACACACAAAATCTGAAAAGGAATCAAACACATTAAAACAGGTGCAAATACAAGAATTAGTATAAAATGTAAATCTTCAAAATGAAATGACAAAATCTTTGCTAAAAATCAGAAATGCTACATCTATGTTACTGCCAGATTAACGTTTCCAATGGTAGCTCTAAGCCAATGAAGAAGGAATAAAAAAACAATTTAATGCAGTACCCGTGCCAGAGCGAAACATCCTAATGATCATCATACACTCACACAAATGCGACCACATATAATTTTAACACTCTCGTCGCAGTCTGGAGCCCCTACCTATGGACCTCAATAGTACCAGGGGTAAACGTTTAAAAGGCAAGCATACCTGCTAGCTAGCTAGCGAAATTAATTAATGAAATGAGCATCAGCCTCTTGCAGATTCACTGCATTTTCAATCATTGACAACTCCTAACTGGTTGATTTAATATTTGCTAATAAGCAGTGAGTGAAAAATTCTGTAGTGTCGAAAGTATATAGGAAAATACAGTCACAGTTCTTTACAGTGGACGACAGGAATCATGCTTGAAATAAAACATTTCAACAACACACTAGTTAGGATGTCAGTCATGACAAAAGTTCACAGCTGCAAGATTGAAGTACAAGTCAGGAGACCTTTATATCTACCAAATAATGCTACAATGAGGGAGGTTTGACATCTTAATAACTGCGAAACTAATTTAATAATTTGCTATGTGCACCTTGAACTGATCTACAAATTACAAATTAACTAGTCATCTTTACCTTTCAAATCTCAATTTTAAGGCACAGCAAAACCATGGAAGTAACAACAGAGCCAAAGGTGAAGTGAAAACAGTCAAGCGTTTAAGCACAGCAGTGTCTCCGAGCTGCGAAGCAGCAGCAACAGACGTTACCCTTCAGCAGCTGCCTGCCAGGCATCCTACCAACAGCTGGTGCAGATCAGAGGGAAGGAAGATAAAGCCAGTCCTTTACTTATTCACTTCAACCACACTGCCCAACTGTACCAGGGGCAGAGACCGAGGCTGCCACTTAGCTTTCATGGCCAGTCAAAGCACTAACATCTTCTCTAGAGCCATGGCACCATCTCACATTACAACAGAGATGAATTACCAAACATTTTAGCCCCACGATTGATTTCTACAAAATAGTGGGGTCATGCTACCATGCCTTATTGTGCAGTTGTCCTTATTCTGGATTCTGCGTCTAGACAACTTTTGCCCTTTTGGTTTCAATGACCAGGTTGCAATTCATAATCATTCAACACTGTTTCCATATTAGCAACGGACAACTCTCAAACAGTCTAGCATGTCCAGGTAAGTTCCTCTCCATTAACAATCAAATACTGCTGGGGGATAAGGAAGATTATATCAATTCAATCAATAATAATTTTCAGTCTTCACTCACCCTCGTCACAGGGATGAGCACCAAAACAACCCCTTTCAGCTGAATTCTCTCACTAGACAGACAAGTTATGACAAACAGCTAAGGAGCACATTTATCAACAACCTCCAAAATGCAAATGAGAGTACTGAATAAATCATTTTACATGTATCTCTTGGGGATACCGCAGGCCTGGCAAACCAAAAATAAACTTTTTAAAAATTTACCAAGGAGTGATAAATTAGGACTAAATGGCAACTACCAATTCTGGGAAAAAAACGCCTAACAAGCTCATTTAAGTGTACATTTAGAAGGGATCCATTATTGAGAAGAGAGAAATACTAAGAGATATGTGATGTGTAAATCATCTGCCAGACTGAGGTATGGTTAGCTACCAATATTACAGCACCTCTGCAGACCTTACTTCATTAAGTTTGGCCTTCGACAGAATACACAGAGGTTAAGCATCTTAGCTAAGTATGCATGTGCCTGGTCTGACTTCGGGCAGCTAGCAAGTTGCGACCTGCCTGTCCCAGAGCGCCGCTAAACCGATGGATTTATCCCGTTACCACGGCAGGTCAAGGCAGAACAGCACTTTTCACTACATTAAAACGATAGGTTCAGACGTCAAGTAAACAGACTTATTGAAGCTATTTGTTACTAAAAATAGTCATCCAGCTAACCAAAGCAAATGTTTGGCCTAAGTGGACAGGCGTCCTATGCGTACAAATTTAAATACGTACACCATATTTCACAACAGGCTGACTAATCAGTCACATACGAACATAAATATAACCTATACACAAATAAACTAGTAGCAGTACATTAGGTTCAACACTCATTAGCTAAAACAACTGTCAATGATACAGTTTTGGACATTCACTGACATTTGGTGATCGGGTGACGGCAAATAGCCCGAAATTGTTTTTTAAAAGACGGTCGTTAAACGAAAGTGACGGAGGTGGAGTCCCTTAAAATACAGGTAACCTTCCGAAATCTGTCAGATGAGCAGCTACTGTAGTGATGAGACTGGAAAAGGTCACACACCCACAATGGTAGGCTGCAAGCCAGTAACAGCGCTTAAAAGCTGCTCGTATGTCACCCGCGCCCACTTCGACGATGCGACAACGGCGGGCAAACCGGAGAGATAGCAGTTTTATGAGGTAATTCCGTTAGCAGGCTGGCTAACGCAGCGGCGGCTCTCCGACGGTTAGTAAACACAGCGTAAGGTGGAGCGGCGGGATAGCTGCGTACGGCAACTTTTAATGCACAAAAATGGCACTTCACTCTAATTTATCAGCAAACCGTCACCACAGTGCGACTGGTGTGTTTTAAAAGCAGATACTGCTTACCTCGTGGTTTAATGGTGATTTTATTTTTAATATTTATTTTCCTTTTTCCCTGTCTTGCTCAAACCTCTCGTCTGTTCTCCATCTGTAGCAGCTATCACCGGATTGTCTTCCCCATTGTACAGCACCAGTAGCTCTTCGGCCCCTGTGATTGGCTGGAATTAGCAAAGGCGATGAAATTCTCGCCAATCGTTGGCAAGTTTATTAGATGATAGAATGCAGGCCAGTAGCCAGGGGCGTGAATTTCGCCCTGCTTGCCTGTCAACCTGTTTGTACGAGGTAAATGGACAACTAGAGCTTTCAGCTGAAAAAACGGAGTAAAGTGCACTCAGGAGATAACTGCTCTATCGCAGGTTGCAGACGTTTTTTCCCCAAGAAATTTAGTTAATTAATATGCAACCAACCCGATTGTGTAAATGGGAAGAAAACCGAGAAGTTGACAAGGTAGCAGTTAGCTGCAGCATCAAATGCACCAATGAAAAGAGGTTTTCCCCTGGTATGTGCACGTCAGGTCCTGTCACGAAATCTCAGAAATGCGCTACCAAATTTTAAAAATCTAAAACATTTTTAGCATTTCTCTGGTATTTTACTATAAAGAGAAGGTCGCTCCCCCTGATTATAAAAATGCTCCTTGTCAGAAATCCTTGATTTGATTGTATCGTTTAGTTTCTATTTCTCTCCATTGTAACACCTTAGTGTCCATCCACGTGAACTCTCAGCATTCACTCACTGTATATAAAATGATCATTCCTTTGTTGTTTTCTCTCCTTTGACTCCAACACAATTAAGTATTACAGGCCAATATCTCTTCACTCCTTTCACTCCAAGGCTATGGACCATTGTTCTTTCAAAATCCTAAGTACATATCTATTCTGACCAACACCAGTCAGATTACACGACCTGACACTTCATTATAAAGTTTTTGTCTCTCAGGTCTTTCACCCTGCTACAGGTGCCACCAACCCCCAAACCAGAAACGCATCCTCTCATATTGAAATGTGTCATGCCATCAACATAGTAATAATTGTTAAGCACCATCAATAATTCCAAGATATTCCATCCTATGCTTCACTTTGCTACAATGTCATCATTAACCTGAATTTATCTACCTCAGCAGCACCTTTATCTGGATCCACACCATCTGCTGCTTAGCATCTATGATAAAGTCCTATCAGTTCCTCTAAACATCTGACAAATCTGTGTTAATGACAGTGTTAGTCAAGTTTTTGGTTCAACCATGTTGTAGCTGGGACTACTGGCATACACCCACAATGCTACAGCAAGAGATGTATTTGTCTTGTTTTATATGTATTCAGTGTAAAGTTATAGTTGTTACAGGAAGTATATATTGCTATTCATTCATTTTCAATACCCACTTGTCCTGTGAAGGGTCACAGGGGTCTGAGGAGCAATGAGCACAAGGCAGGGATTAACCCAGGATGGGGCACCAACCCATCAAAGGGCACACACACCATTCAGATGTATAGCCAATTTGGCAACTTCAATTCACCTTAGCATGTTTTTGAACTGTGGGGGGAAACCTGAGTACCCAGACAAAACCCCATGACAACATGGGGAGAACATGCAAACTCCACACAGATGGAGCCAAGGCGGAAACTCAAAGCCTAGTCTACAGAGTTGTGAGGCAACCATGCTGACCACAATGCCTGGGTGCCACCCCTCTTCAGAATTTTATATATGAAATAATGCTGCACAAAACTGATCACACTGACTAACTGAAAAATGCCTTACAATACTGATTAAACTTTGCGGCAGTGAAGACTGTAATCCATGTAAATACTGGAGGAAGAGTTACGTCATAACATAGCAGCAGGACAGACACAAGTCTCTTCTGGTAGGATGACTGAAAATGTCCTGTGGACACCCACACCTCCCCTGATATAAGTAATATGATGTAATTAAAATGTGTATTTTGATTGCAAATATTTGGAGTATTTTGTCTATGACCCTGACCAGGATAAGCAATTAGAAGACAGATGGATGGATGGGTGGATGGATGGATGGCATATTTCCCATGCCTGTTTAGTGTGAGCTCCAGTGAACAAAGCTTAAATAAAAACAAGAGAGAGGGAAAAGCTTTGTTCTACGATATTTTCTCAGACTTAGAGCTGAAGACAGGCACAGGTGGCAGGCGATTCTGCAGCAGGTCCTTTGTCTGTCACCTGTCACATGACTATAAATAGGTTACTGGGCCAAACATCAGGAAACCTGCAGAGACCTCATCATGACAGCACAACTAGCTGCCAATAACCGCAGAATTCTAACATTAATTGTAATCTAAGGAACAACACAACATATTAACCAAACTGACTGTAAATCTCTCCCAGTCATTTATTATAGAACAGAATGCTAAACCTGGTTACAGCTGATCCATTGTTCACCCAAAGCATCTGGGAGAAAAATACTGAAATAAGCTACATCTTTAAAGCAGTGGTATATTTCTGTAATTTGGTGAAGGCTTCAACGACAAGTCTTTCCAAATATTAACAAATTTAAAGTTTTTGGAGCCTGAATCTAGAGGGGGAAATGAATTTGCGTAGAATAAGTATCGCAACTACTGAAACAAGGTATTGCCGCTCAATCCCTTGATTTCATCTAAAATTCCATCTAAAAACCATAAGTCTGGAGGCTGCCCACAGCTGCTTTAAAAAAGCAACTAAAGTTACAGAAAAATGTGTAGCCTATGCTCCTAAACGCATAAGCTGGTGTTCAACAGTTCTGCATATTTTAAATTCCCCACCCATTCCCCCACAGCACCAAACCTGCACAGAACATTCTGAAGATGGCACATGCATGCTCTAATCGCTCATATGTTGCTACTTGTTTTAAACAAATAGCCACGTCCATGCTGTCAGGGTTACTGCTGTTAATTGGAGCAATGTAATCATATGCAGATATAAAGGATACAAAATAATTCTGACGCAAGTCCGCCAGTCTGACATTTGCAAGGGAAGACTGAATTTACTTTAGCCAAATGAGAAAGGCAAAAGGAAATGTTTTGTTTTGTTATTATAATCAATGTGTTTGTGTGTAAACACACTGTTAGATCTGTTTGTCTGCCTGCTGTGGTTAGGTGGTGTAATTTCAAAGGATCTTGATAGGGGCTCACTGCTGATGTACCTTTAAACAAGGAACTTAATTATCATTGAAAAATGCTTTTTATAAACAAGAAATGTACAATAAATGGAACAAATTCTCATATAAACTATACCACCATATTATAATTTATTTTTCTGTTGTCAATAACTAAACAGTAAAATTAAAATGATGAAATAAATGGTTTGAAATGGTGTCTGGGTGTGGTTGCACATGACTTCTCTAGTGTTTATGTACTGATTCATATCAGAACACAACATAGTTAAATTAGTATGTGAATCATCACCAGTACTACAGTAGGCTATTTCATATCAAAGTAATATGATGTATAATACTTCATAATTGACATTGGTTTAATGTTGACTTACACTATTCCCAGAAGTTAAAGAGATAATTAATACTTGCTATGGGACAAACCATTGGAAACAGCATTAAATTTAATATAGATGGTGCGAAAACTTATTCTGTTTCACTGAGATGTTAAGGATGAATATAGTCATGTTAAAAATAACATTAATTTACAGCTGTGCATGAGTATAAAGTAATTTCCATAGTGGTGGACTGGTGTCACATTTTGGTCCAACTTTAAACCAACTGAAGGAGGTGATGTTCTCCAAGGCATGTGGGCACCTCAGCAACATGTAAGAGAGAAAAAAATGGGAGGAAACTGAAGATTAATATCTGCAGTGACCTGTGCCGCTATGGCAACGAAGTGCACAAAAAGTGGCAACACTTCTCCAGTGTTGCCAAGAGAGAGAGGGTGCTGAGGCTAGACAGCAACAGTGCATAACTGGAGGAGAGCCATTGCAGGCTGTTCTCACCCCAGAGGAAAAGCAGGTCCTGGCCATACTTGGGCTAACTGTGACTGAGGAACTATGGCTAACTGTGACTGAGGAACTACAGCTAACTGTGACTGAGGAACTACGGCTAACTGTGACTGAGGAACTACGGCTAACTGTGACTGAGGAACTATGACTAACTGTGACTGAGGAACTACGGCTAACTGTAATTAAGGAACTATGGCTAACTGTGACTGAGGAACTACAGCTAACTGTGACTGAGGAACTACGGTTAACTGTGACTGAGGAACTACAGCTAATTGTGATTGAGGAGCTATGGCTAACTGTGACTGAGGAACTACAGCTAAATGTGATTGAGGAACTATGGCTAACTGTGACTGAGGAACTACGGCTAACTGTGATTGAGGAACTATGGCTAACTGTGA
>JAOYFF010000106.1:3512501-3526700 GCA_025773925.1 Cryptomyrus ogoouensis | reverse complement strand
ATCCCAATATCGCAATATATATCGCAGAAAGAATAAATATTGCAATGTGATTTATTCCCAATATCGTGCAGCCCTATCACACACACAGCATCGCAGGCAATAGCCTCACAGCTCACAGTGCACGCTCATGGCTACAAACTAACATGTCATTAGCGTGGAAGGTCTTTACTGTGAGTGAAGACAACGCAAAGCTTGCAATTTGTAATACATATAAAGCCAAAGTAAACCATGGGAGAACCACCACGAAAACTGAGGTAATCTTTAAACTGATTATTAAACATTTACTAGATAATCTAGAAAAGGAATAAATTATTAAATTTAAAGATATCTAAAGTTTCTTTCCTATGACAGAGTAAAAATGTTTTGGCGAAACTTTAACCCCCTGCTCTATAATGTCTATACAGTATGAATTAAGGTATGAAAAAGCCTGCTCTTAATCTATTTTACCGCGCGATGTACGGATTGTATGTGCATAACATATTGGTATTAATAATATTGCCCTGCACCTATCATTATTAGTAAATTTCAGTTTTATTTGGAGGTTTGTAACCTATGGACTTTTTTTATTTTAAGACGAGTAAAAAAAGATAAAAAGGTCAATGTCGTGGTATATGGTGAATTTAAACATAATGGAAAATGATGTAAGTAACTGACGTTTATTTTGTTATTTAAATCTGTCAGATAAAGTTGGGTATACAGCAACTCATTATCAGCTAATTGTTATTTGTTATTTGTACCTCTTTATAGTCACTGAGCACTTCATTTGCTTGGTAAAGAAACCAGCTTTCCGGAGCTGTTCTAATGCAGAAGAGATTAAGGGAAGAGGTTCTCTCCGCTTCACAATAATAGAGTTGAGGGCTCGATAATCAATTCAAGGACGGAAGCACCCATCCTTCTTCTTAACAAAGAAAAAACCTGCAGTTATTGGGGATGTGGACGGATGGATGATACCTTGTCTGAGTCCCTCCTGGACGTACGTCTCCATGGTTTCTTACTCAGCGCTGGACAGGGGATATAAGTGACCCTTAGGAAGGAGCGCTCCCTCGACTAGGTCAATGGTGCAGTCACACTCTCTGTGAGGTGGCAACTTAAAGGAAAGCGCCTCACTGAAGACATCCATATAATCCGAATAGTCCTTAGGGATATGGGACAGGTCCTCGGGCTCAGGGCTCTCTATTGAGGAAGCACGGCAAGGGATGGACAGACACTGACTCAGACAGCGTGTTGACCAGGCAGCGAGCTCACCCACCCCCCAGTCTATGACTGGATTATGCTTTTTCAACCACAGATGACCGAGGATGATGGGGTCCTTGGTCTCAGGAAGAACCAGGAAGTTCAGGGTTTCCAGATGCAATACACCTATTTGGAGTGTAACAGGACCAGTGCGGTGACTCACCGGTCCTCCTGGGAGGGGTGCTCCACTGACCCCAAGCACCGTGACGGGGTTGATCCACGTGACGTCAGCTCATCTTGCTCTTCCAGGTTAAGTGCGCGACGGTATAGGATCATCAGCACCTCTTCAGGCCAGCAATGTCCAGCCACAACCATGCGGAACTCCAGGGCGAATTCTGCAACCATGTGAGTTCCCTGATAAAGCACTGATAGCTTTACCTAACACAGTGTTAGGTGTTGCAAGATGACTTGTAGAATATATCTATAAACATAGTGTGAAAAATGTCCAATTTTAACTGTAACCAGTTTATCGCAATAAGTCTACCAAGGGTGCCCCAGTTGTCAAGATATACCATCGGGACTCAATAGCTTGCACTGTAATTAAGGTTGGAGACCAGTAATAATAACCTAATAGGGGTCACCAGTCACTGGCACTGTTATTGTGGGGTCGTGGGCTAAAAAATTTTGAAACCAATGTCCTGAAAGACTGGAGCCTTCGTTTCGTGTGGAATGAACCCAAAGAGCATCTGAATGTGAGCCATCAGTTTACTTTCCTCATGCAACATGATTCACCTCCTACAGACAAACTCACAGTCACTGCCAATTTATTTCGACTTTAATCTCAAATTGTTTTCTTTTTCTTTTTTTCTTTTAAGTGGCCCTAATATTCTTTCGCAAAAATCCATATTATTCTAGTCTTCCATTCCGTTAGTGTCTTTTGTGGTCCCCTAATAAAATAGATTCTACAGGTGTGGGTCTGTGCACACTATTATGTGTTAACTCATTTCCATTTCCTTTATTTTGTATTTTTCTCATTCAGGAACAAGCAAATGGCGAAAGCTGAAAGCTGGACGAATGATGAATACTAGCCAGCCTGGGACAAGTGAGGAGAGGCTATTGACTGGGGAGCGGAGGATGATGTGAGTAGCAAGACTACCCTCTGACCAGGCTGACTGTCTCAGTGTCTCATCAACCCGAAAGCCAATTGTGAAAGCAGTTAGTTGGATGGATGATGAATACTGAGAGGCCTGGGGAGATGATGAAGAATTGCTCCTCAGAAACAGCACCAACTGACCAGGCTGGACGTTGTCACAGCATGAACATGCAAGAAGATTTTAATAAAGCCTGCAGCTCATCGAACTAGGCTCAGAATTGAAGCTCTACTGCTACTCTTTGAGGTAGAGCTAGAAAAATCTAATGAAAGTTATGTCAAATTTGAGAATGATGAGGTACAAATTGAACAAATCAAATTGGAACACAGTGAAAAAGAAACACCCATCACAGCGACTGAACTGGAAATAATCAACGTAGCCGTAAAAGCTGTGGAGGAAGAATATGAGAGTAATGTTGTCAAGGTGGAGACAATATCGAATGAATTATTACTAGAAGAGCTGGCCAGGAACGATGTGGAAGTAGGGGAGGTCTAGGTGTCAGCTGCAGACGGAAACGTGCTGAAGGTGCCCCTGTGGACAACATGGCCGGAGAGAAAGGTGGAAGAACAGGGAAGGTGGGACCACCACTGCTAACCAGAAGAGCCTTGGGCTGAAGCTCACCACCCTTCTCAGCCTCTCCATTGCTTTATGGAAATTTTTTTAAATAAAAAATGTAAAACTCCTTGTGAGACTGGCATCGTATCTAAATACACAGTTGTGGTTCAACAGTTTACATACACTTATCACAAACATGTTTGTCATGGTTGTCACGCCCAGCTCCGTCCGATCCTCGTGTGTGCCACGCCCCCCTCATTACCTCGTGTCAATTCCTGATGGTGATCACCTGTGTCCTGTTATTTCTGGCTAGTCTTGTGTATTTAGTCCGTGTCTCAGTCAGTTGCCCAGTTCTGTCATTGTATTGTCCGTTAACGTCCATGCCTGTCTCTCCTTTCGTGACAATTAAAACCCATTTACCCGTATCTCCGGCTGATCTCGCCTGCCTGCCGACGCAACAAAGGTAGGTTAGGCCTTCCAGTGATTTCTACAACATTCTTTTTCTGTGGCAGAATGACTATGCAACACACAACCTTATATAAAAGAAATACAATTAATGCACAAGTATTAATTTATTGTCGGTTTTCTGTACCTTATACATAGAGGGTCATACATATACATACACCTACTTAAATAATTAATTTATTGGTGCTCACAGTCTTTTCACCTGGTGCCAAGGCCTTCATTGCCTGTTAGTTATCAGGATTGACTACAGTTAGTAATATTCATTAAAGGGGTTGTTCTAAAAATAATCCCGTGGAAAAGGTTGGATTGATTTGGCTAAAATATGCAAGAAACAATAAATTGTTTTTAAATATAATAGTGATGACACTGCTTGATATAGAAAATGGATGGATGGATGGATGTTTAAGTGTAATGTGCCAAGGACCAAGAAAAATACAAGTTAGTATAGATGGCCACCAGAGGGCATAACAGTGCATAGTCTCAAAGGAAGATGGAGGAGCTTTTTTCTGCAGTATTTCCAGCATATTACCATCTGTAGGACAGAACATTGTCAGCTGGCCCAGAAGCTGACCTTAAATGTACTTTATTGTTAACCTAACAGGTAAATCTGCATTATCAGCATGTTTTCATGCAATAAACATCACATCAGTAAGAAATATTTTTATCCATGTGAACCCAATGACTTCTTTGAGCTCCAAAACACTTACAGAAAACTATCCAAAGATATCAATATAATTTTAATTCTTATAAAAATAGTCTACAGTTTTACTCATACTTACCAATCATTTACATATTTTCCATAATAATAATATAATGATTTTATGCTTACACATGCAGAGTATTTTACGTAATATTTTTTGCAGCATTAAGCATTCATAATCACTGAAAGACAGGCTTCTTGCGGGTGTATTGCACAGTAGTGAGATCAATGTCTAATTTACAGCTGTCATTTGAGTGTCATGGTCCATGCTGACAGCACTGACAGGAGCTTCTTCCTGGTCGTACGGGACACGCTCACCCATGAATGCGTGTTAGTGATTACTCTGACGGCTGCAGATACAATGAACCCATTTTATGACAATCAGCTAATCAGCTTATTGAATAATTACGGCAGGTACCCCCATGGCCTTCCCGAGTTACACATTCTGCTACTTGTAAGCATTGGACTTTAGGTGAGAACAGTTCGCCCTGTCAGCAAAATTTCAAGCTGTGTTATTTGCCTTCACAGCTGCCCTTCTGTTCCCGACGATAAACATGGAGACACCCGTGAAAATGCCCTGGATCCTGGAGTGAAGGCACACACCCCGACCGGGATCACAATACCATCATGCCGCCAGTGGCGGTTTGAGTGAACTATATGCAAAGGTACCAAGTCTGCTGATCTAGTGTAGGTCTAGGTCATTATTAACGAAACATGAGTCATAAAAAGTAATTCTACCTCGCATATTTTATATGAGTTCTACTAGCGTAAGGTGTATTCTGTTTAACATGAGGTCATTTGGTGACGAACCGCTTGTCAGCTCTAAGAAGCGAAATCCAGGTGTGACTCACACTGACGCATAGGCTGGATAGGAAATGCTGGAGACCATCGTCATGGCACCGCTGTGGTCCAAGCAGTCACCCCAGCTGCTTTGGGTGGAGGACAGTGCTCATCAGGGTGCGGTAATCACAGACTGTCATATACCAGCTGAGTCAGGGCCCAGGACACCACATGCCCCCCACCCACATATACGTATAGGAGGGGTGCTGCTGTCACCTACACGTCAATCAGATTGCAACCAAATTCCCAGCTGTCCACCGCAGTCAGCGTCTTGGGTTCCCTGTGATCTGTGCTTTAAATCTTCCTACATGATCAGCCTTTTGTGGCCTCATTTGTGATCAGGTTAAAGTACCCCACCCCCAGGTCCATTTCTTTGGGCACAATATGCATCTAGTGTGATCGTTGGCCATGCTTGTGTTGCCAACTAAGCTTGATTTGTTACTAAAAGTTAATTAAATTACATCATGATGTCATTGTGTGATGATGCAAAATCGCATCATTACATAGATTACTCAATGACGCTACTCAAAATGATTGGCCATCTCAGTGAAAAATACAATTAGAAATTTATTTTAGATTTGTTTATTGCCACATATTTTGTTTTTAAAAAATAACCTAAACACGGCACATTTTTATGATCAGATAGCTACACAAGCCATTGAATTATTGAACAACTGCATATTACATTTTTTTTCTTGTTAACTAGTAAACTACACATTCTGACCAATTACAGTTTTAATTCATGTGTTGCTTGTAGTTAACATGCTACCAACTGATCTGCTGAACTGCTGAGTGTGTGACAGAGAAAATCATTTATGTGTCATATAGAGCATTTTAGCATTTGTGTGACTTGCCAAAAGCTGCTAAAAGTTGCAAGATAAATTTTAAATTTTCAAAATTTCAAAGTAGCTAAATTTGTTGCTCATTGCTTTTTTAAACAAAAAAAGTTGCCGGGGTAGTCTGAAATGTTGCTAAATCTAGCAACAAAATTGCTAAGTTGGCAACACTGCACCGTGCACGAACGTGGAACACAGACATGATGTCAATGGTGCAACAGACACACACATGCATATATCACACCATTATGAATAGACCCAGAAGGAACAGATAAGGAACATTGTACAGATCGGGTAGTTACAAACATTTAACAAAAATTGCGGCAAATTTGGTTTTTGGCAGAGGTGCAGTGTTTGCTGGGAATTTGGACCGATGAGAGTGTCCAGGCTGCAAGGCAGTAAAACTGCATGACATTTGGTAAAATACCGGACTATCTTGTAATTAAATGAAAATCGTTGCGTTGCATATTCAATAAATCTAAATGAGGCCCGTGTGTCACCATGGTCAAAATGATTCAAAATAAACCACAAAGTAAGGACATTAATCCTGAACTCCACTGTGTTGTGCAACAGCGCTTTTCTTTCTTATGTTTTCTTTAGCACAAAAAGTCTCGTGGTGATGACAAGAGCATGTTCGGGCTCGGATCATTAAGCACAATATGATCGCAGATCAACAGGGGAGTGGGGAGAATTGTGCTTAGGCACGCTACAAGGCAACCAGGCCATTTTCTTGTATGCACTTTCTTGGTACCTTCACCCAAAACTTTAAACATTGCTATGACAAAGCGAACACATGGGAAATAGCTACCTCC
Organism: Cryptomyrus ogoouensis; assembly: GCA_025773925.1. NCBI lineage: Eukaryota > Metazoa > Chordata > Actinopteri > Osteoglossiformes > Mormyridae > Cryptomyrus > Cryptomyrus ogoouensis. Next base: position 3,520,168 of record JAOYFF010000106.1, on the reverse strand, counting down.
CACCCGTGGGGTTGCCAAGCATAGGTTTGTAATCCACTTCTGACACAAATGTAGCAGCTCTGCTAAGGGTGGGACTGTATTCCTGGTCTTCTAACCCAAAGATAGCATCAGCAGCAGACATTCGGCATCACCAAAAACAATGCGGCTCCGACGATTACTACTATAAACATAGAACAGTTAATACAGCAGAGTTTTTTGCTAACTAGTTTCTGCGGTGGACTGGTGTAAGCGCCATTGCCCCAGGTTTCCATTTGTCATTTTGAAAGGTCATTGTAGTAGATCAGCGTGGCTAACTTGCCAAGTTAAACTGCATTTAAGAGGCCCATAGCTGCAATAAAAACAGGGTAAAAAGGTCAGTTTTGTTTTGTTCTGTCTGATAAGCAACAATTTGTGCCACAATATATAGTCATATATTGAATTATAATATTCTAATTGACTGAAAACTCAATAATATTAATAAGCACTGTATTATCACTCTGAAAAGTAGAATAGCAGAAAGTGATAACACTGTTTTGCTATGCGAATCTAATTAAATGTATCTGATGCAACAGCAGATTATGTCCGGGGATCACCATCCCAGCAAAGAGGCACCTTCCTTTCCTTTCAGGAATCAGGCACCGAGAATGGTGCTATTATGTAGGGGTCACACGCCCGCATCTCGTCACTCTGCTGATGCAAAGGTTTTAAAAACTGGGCCCGATGGATGGACGGCAATTTTGCATCCTTTCATTTTCTCCACACTGACATAGAAATAGGTCACAAAATATAAAAAGGATAAAAAAAGAGTGGTAAGTTCTAAATGCAACATACTTGCAGACTGGGTTTTTCTTAGAAGAAAAAAACAGTTTAATGGAATCGTATAACATTTCCACGAGTAGTCTCCCTTACAAGAGCTCTCACGGTATCCATGGCTCTAATCCAGTGCCCGTGGGACTCTCTTGAACCCTGGTTTTTGTTTCATCATAGGATAAAGTACACCAAGGTAATCCCTGGTTGATTTACCAGTAATCTGTTTTTTTTATTATTGGATTGCTTCGAAGTGTTTTATTCTAGTAAAAGAGTTCACAATGACTTGTTGCTCTGGTTAATTCGGTGTGTTTATTTACATTAACATCGTTGATTCATTAATTTGCCAAGACATAATGTAGAGCAGGGTTCTTCAAATCTGGACCTCGATTCCAAATCCAGGCCTTGTTTTCAGTTCTCCCAGGTAGTTAGTTTAATAATTACTGATTCTGATTGGTCAGAGGCTTCACACCTGGCTTACAGGTAAAGGAAGGCTGGAAAACCAGCAGGGCTCGGACCTTGAGGACCGGGATTTGAATAATAGGGATGTAGAGGTTCCAAAAATCCAGTGCATTGACCCAACTGGGAAACACTGCCACAGACAGTTCTTCTGAAAACTCACACTTGATGTCTAGTAGCTTTCAGAGGATCCCACCATTATGTTTATAACCACAGAATGTGTTAGTATGAAATCTGTGTGAGTGTCACTGGCACGGAAAGCGACTGAGAAAGCATGCGGACTTACATGCGCATGAGTGCCTCATGACTGGATATTTTTGGTAGGGGGGCGATGCAGGAAATGACTCCACCCGAGGGTAACATACAGGATTTTATGCTGGCACTTTGCGTGCGGGGAAAACCCCAGATCCACAAGGAGCTTCAGCTAGTGTGTAAGTGAGCGTAGAGCTGGGGGGGAAGGCGCAGGCATCTCGTTGGCCCTCAAAGGGACCTTTTGTCCCTGTTCGTGGGGAAAGCGGAGCAGGGAGGAGAACTGGGGAGGCACGAGGCTGTGGATGCTGGGCTCTTGCCTAAAAACACAGTGGGGCGCAGCCAGGACACAAGTCAGCACTGTGCACCTAACACTTCGTCACCAGTGTGTGGCCCCTGGGATCAATGTTCATCAAAATAACGCTGAAAAGGGAGGCTGAAAACCTCCCAGGGAGCAGAGCCTTTGGCTGAAACCAGGAGCAAAATATGGAGAAGTACTTTCCAGCAAAACTGTGGCACATCAAGATCGTGGCCTTGGGGCTCGATAGCATGGGCACCCAGGCTAAGGACACTTAAGGTTATTTCTTAATAAGGGGAGCAAAGGCCTTCACAGATAATTATGGTGTGTTTTCACATTTTTATTGAGACAATGTGAACTGAAAACGTGAATTAAATTAAACAATGTACTCAATCTGATGGCACATTAAAGATACAGATTTTGTACACGGAGCAGAGTCCAACAAAGCAGAAACAACTGAAAATTACTAAAATGACTAACAGTTTTGAAGCACTACATTTTTTCTTTAGGCAGCATTAAGGCAGCACTGTAAGACAGTACAGAATTAAGCTATACTGAAAATGATCATTAATATTGAAAAATGTTGATGTTTTTCTACTTGACACAATACTGACAGTAAGTGCAACATCACTACCCAAAGGTTTCCATGCATGTGCACTGAATGAAAATGATTGGCATGAATGTTTTTGCTTATTACCTGGTCAGGTACAGATATACCATTGTCGAGAAAACAAAAGTAACAATAACAGCATCAATGCTAGAAATGTGTATTAACCTTATATGGAACATGTTCTAGTTAAAACTGCAGAGCCATCCAATAAAATGGGTGCTTGTTGAAGCCATCCAATAAAAAGGGTGCTTGTTGAAACCATCCAATGAAAAGGGTGATTGTTTAATTATTCAATGAAAAGGGTGTTTTTCAAGTAACAAACAGGACATTCAAACACCCAAAATTTTATTCAGAGAATGCTGAGAGGCATTCAACTAGTTTTCAGACATTATACTTTTTTATTTTTATGTTTGTCTGTGTTCAGGCAGCACAACCTTCTGCTTTTTTGCTTGTTTCGCTAGTAACCCAGGCAGCAGCGCTGTACTAGAATATACACAGAACTGATTGTTTTTCGTAGTCTCAGTACAGGGCTTGGGTGACAGTGCGAGGCTTTATTGTGTCTGGGGCCACATTAGTTTGAGTTGCACTGTGTACTTGTATTTAATGTTCTGTAAGTCACCTAGTAGCCTAGTTTCACCTACAAAGACCATGAAACGTCAGATAATCTCATTTTCAGTGTATGAGTATTCTGGCTCTGAGTGACAGAAACTCAACATGCATTAGCACGCCGTGGGTCAGTGCACACATTGCCGGTTGCAAGCTTTCTTAAACCCTGTCACATTTTACCTGATTTCCGGCACATCGCACAAACTGGACCCTGTTGTGTATTATGTTTGGCGATGCGGTTGATCTATGTGGAAAAATCGGCATTTATTGAACCTAAGATCCAAGAGTAAGAGTGGAGGTTTAAAGCTGGTGTTTGTTGGATGGTGGATGTTGGATGTAGGTCAGGACAGGAGCAGGCCTACATGCTTGCCTTGTCAGTAATGGCCCAGAGCGGAGCTGGGCAAGTCTAAGAGCTGGGAAAATGCTGATTTCATGACAGGAAAATGACATCATTCAGTAGTCTTTATGGAAAACTCTCAGCCTCCAGAACACTGCTCTTCCTGCCAGGCAGTTTTTCTCCTCAGGGGCTGAAGGAAAGAGAAACAGCTGATATTCACAGTAGAGACTAACATTTAACCAGGTGACTCTGCATTGTAATTAAACAAATAACAAAAAACACAACAATTGCCTTTACCTTTACTTTTATCACATCAGTCAACTGGATTGTATTAAAATATAATGTCTAATTTGTTGGGTGTTAGATGCTTAATGACATAATATTGACTTGAATGATCTGTATGATGGATTTGATCATTTGTGCAATTCATAAGTATAAGCAATCCCATCATAGACAATACTTTGTCAAGTAAAATTTGCCTCCCAATGCTGTGATATGTATCACCTGCTCCTTTACCCAAAGTAATAGTCTCTCAAAGTGATTTGAATTGAGAAAACTGAGGCCCTCGGACTGTAGTTCAGGCTGTGAAGAACAAAACCCTACTAGGATCCTGCCAAGATTTAGGACACTGCCATGTAATCTTTGTTAATAAAGCATCCTGAACCCAAATCTGTCTGTAAAGCATCTCTTTTGTGAAGGACTTCCTGAAGTACTCGCTTGGGTGTCACTAATCAAAGTACTCACGAGTACTGGCCCATCCTGCGCATCCCCGTCACCGCCACGACAATGATGACCACTACTGCCACCAGCGAGCCAATCACGATGCCCACAACTTGCCCTGTGCTCAGGCCACCTGGGTAGAAATAGGACAAAGTTTGAGAGGAAATCTTGGTTCAAAAGCGTGTAAAATTAGTTGCTCTGGGGGTTCCTTACCCTCATCATCTTCTATAATCAGTGAGGAATTTAAGTGTGGCGTCTCAGTTGTGTATCCGTCATCCACCATCGCCGTAGAGACAACTGTGGAGCTGTCAGTGAAGGTGGTATCTGTGACAGTTACCGTGGTATAGTCCACACTTGTGTTCTCCTCTGTAGCATCTTCAACAACCGTGGAGGTGATTTCCGGAGCCTCTGTCAGGTTCGAGGTAACAAATGGCTCTGTTGCATTAGGAGAGAATATCGTACTTCTGTCTGTGGGCTCTTCAGTGACTGCAGTCATGGAGGTGACCTCCGGTGTAGTTGTACTCTCATTGGTTGGTACCACGATAGTGCCTGAAGAGCAGTACACAGGGACACAGTAGGAGATTCAGACAGAATGCCTTAAATGTTATTGTCAGACTTAAAGCAGTTGGGGTTAAGGGCCTTGCTCAAGGGCCCAACAGTGATATTATTACTATACCAGCCATGAGATTTGTACCGGCAAATTTCCAGACTCCTAACCCACAGTTCCATACACTACTGCACATGGAGCAGATGATGGTTCCTGTATTGAGCTGCACAGCCTTTGGCACGAAGCAAACGGCCACACATGATCACGTGAACAGCAAAGCAGGAACAGTGGAAAATAATAAGACTTCTTCAATTTCAGCACTGAACTGAACTAAGACCAAACGTACAAAATGTAGAAAATGATGCAGGTGCCTCTTTTCAGCTGAAGAACAATCAGTGTGGTATGTGTTGAGGGGGCAATAAAAATGTACCACTGCCAGGCATTCCAAAAATCTCACCTTATAACCAACAGGATTTCCAATGCGTGATGACCTTCTTAGGAAAAACTGACTCGACTTTCTGATGGACAGTATTTGGTGTTTTTTGTTCCATTCCAAATCTGTAGCTCATAGGAGTGAGACGCACCAATTTAACGATGCTGAAGCCGATTTTAGCCTCATCGCAGCCCTTCTGTCGGGTTAGCCACTCCCACCTCGCCCTTCGTCCTATCTGGTCCAAGATGGGTCACTCGCGTTCCATGTATGTTACATCATTTCCTGCCTTGGCACAGACGGGCAGCCAGATTACTAGTGCAGTAAGAGCGAGTCAGAAGGGAGAGGCTTTCAGGAATATAATTAAGGAAAAAAAGTCTTGTGCATAAACTGTGTTACAGTATGTGCAGTACTGTTTTACGTAACAAAAAATGGTCATCGTTTACTGTATTAAAACTAAGGGTGATTTTTTTTCAGGGGCAAGTTGAACTACAAATAAAACTACAAAATTAGACACTGCATATAATTAATGGAATCTTTAATGACTAAAAACACAGTTGCAAAAATAAAGCCTAGATCTTAAGAAATTCTGACACTACTTGTTTCAAGTTGAGTATTGATATTGGGTGATCAGGTCCCTTTCTGTGAGTTCATGTTATGTATCACAAATGAACTCAATCGCAGACGTTTTCACTTGACTTGTGGTTGATCAGGTCAGCTCTAGCAGGACAGAAATGTGGCGAACTGACTTGTTGGAAAGACGTCTTATTATGGTGCCAAGTGGAAAATCATTAACCACTTCTGACCAACCACCCATTCTGGTGCTAATGTTTGTTGCAGATTGAGTAAATGTGTACTGAATGTGTACTGTGCCATCAATGAGTGTAGCTGATTTATGCAATTCCTCTAATTAATAGCGGTGTCCACACAGTCTTGTGTATAAACAATCTATACAAAACTAGGAACAATTCATGATTTGATTTGCATTCAACTAGTATGAATGAGTCTGCATTCCTGTTTGATTTTCTGATGGTGTTACTGGTACAGCACAGCTGCTGTTTTAAATCCGAACCAGCAGAGAAGTTTAATGGTCCAAAAAAATCCCAAATGAAACCTTTACTGGAACCTTTACTGGAAGTTCCCTGGAAACCCTCAGTGGTGCCTCAGATCAGCTTAGAGACCAAAGCCTCACTTCTGCTGTACTGCAAACAGAATCATGATGGTCACAGACGGCTTTGGCTGAGACTCCATTGTGTCGCCCATAATGATTGAATTCCATCCTGCATCTCCTGCCTTAAAGTCACCATCCCAGATACAAATGTTTCATTACAGCCTCGTTTCCCACAATTAGCTGATGGTTGTTTCTCTTCCACTACCGGAAACTCTCACAGATGTAGGAGAGAGAGAGACGTGTGCTTCCCATAGGTTCTCTTTTGCACTGAGGCGGTGGGCTCTATAAAGGGGAGGCCGCAAGCTTCCTGTTGGAAGAATGAGAGGAAAAAAACGCAGTTCCCGTACTTTTCCTGTCTAGCGATTTACTGTCTGAAATGGGGCTACTAGCTGAAATCTCCCGTGAAGCATCTAAACCACAGCTGTGGTTTAGTCACCAGCTTGGAACGACCATGATGTTCTGGTCTGGCCCACAAGCTCCCTTAACCATCAGGCACGCGTCACAAAGAACGGCGGCATCAAAAAATAATCGAGTTGCCTAGCAACACTTTTGATTGGATGAAAATACACAGCTGACAGCTGCATACTGCGTACGTTTTTATAGCAGAATGCTTTTCAATGACAGGACATAGGTTAAGTGTCCAGCTAAAGGTCACAGCAGAGCCATTCTAGGAAATTGAAACAGCAGTCTTGTGGGGATTAGGTTCTTAACTACTGTGCCACCTAGGGGTCACAGCAGGTATCAGGCAGAGCTGATAAGTAGGGGCTTTATGGAAGGACACTCTACCTTCTCCCAAGACTGCGCAGCCAGACAGGAGACAGAAATCTTTAAAGCGGAGCTTATCAGAGGGAGAGCCATCACATGGCCCCCCTTCCTTCGTTTATCATTCTTTTTTTTACCTTCCCACTGTCGATCGGTGTCTTTGTTATCACTCGGTCCCAGATCCAGTCACTCCGGCAACCGCACTGCTAGGAAGAATCTCCTATCACAGTCTGGGGGTGGGCACTCCCAGGCAATTGACATGCCGCAATTAGGCCAGCAGACGAAAACACTCAGCCCACAGAGCGAGAGGAAGCAGAGCCCCTCCACCCAACCTGCCTGCCAAAGTCATGTTCCCTACATCCAGATGGGAACACTTCACCCTCTGCTCTTCTGGGACCAAGACCAGACCAGTTTCACTAAAGGGGGGGGGGTCGTTGTATGCCCAGAGCCTGACCTGTGGATGGATGTACCGACAAAGTGTGTTATTAGTGTTTGTGTCCATGTGACTGAGTGCGTGTGGCCAAGAAAGGGTGTGGCCCACATCATCCAGCAGGTGGCGCTGAGGGTTTCTTTGGGTGTGGCCTATGGAGAAAGTCCAGCTGGCCCATGTAACGGCATCCCGTCATGAAAGGCTGTGGGTTAAATTTAACACCCCCACCCCCAGCTCTAGTGACACCCTGCTAAAGATGGGC
>JAOYFF010000106.1:3480961-3503024 GCA_025773925.1 Cryptomyrus ogoouensis | reverse complement strand
CGCTCCCCCGAGCCCCCACATTCCTCTCTCCCTGTTACTCATTCAAAGATGTTTTTTTTTTGTTCTCACAGGTTCCAAGCCCCCCGCCCTCATTACCTGGGGGAGCCAATCATATGCCGTGCCCTTGAGTTAAGACCACAGAATCTCCAGGAATCTTCATCCTTCCAACACTTCCAGAACTTTCAGAAGAAGAGGTCATCAGAATTTGACCCGAAAGTTAGCTTATCACTTGGATTGGATGGCTTGCGTCAGACCAAACAGGGTTACTATTGCCGCGATGTCGTCAGGTGGTACCCGTTCATCTTTCACATGCCCAGTGGCACTGGCCATGTGACAGGTCCGAATTAAAACTCACCCACACACCCTACGAGTCACAGCCTGAATCTGGAGAAATGTTCAGGCCTGCAAACTGGACAGGGGTGAGTGAGCGAGGGAGCACGCCAGCGGCCGTGGGGACTTTTCCTGTGTAAGGACAAGGTCCCTCACAGGGGCCAATTCAAAACAGAGGAATCACTACAGCCTCAAAGGGATTCCCTATGATTTATCATCCAATTAAAAAGCAGCATGAGATCAGTGGCTGACTGAAGCTGCAGATTCTCAAATCACACAGGACACAAACACGAATCTAACAGTGTCAGAGTGAAAAGTGCTTCTTCGACACAAGCTGAGAGCAGCTGTTACATTGTGGGGGGGGGGAAATCACACACCTCTGCCAGGCTACCCCACTCATTAATTGAGCCCTGGGGGGTGGCAGTTCATCTTCATGCCAGACACTTACCCTTTACAATGGATGCTAAATGTCCAAGCCAGTGTCAGCATAGTGCACAGGGCCCGGTGACGCCACACTCCTGTGCACACACGCCGAAGCCTGCAGGGGAGCCTGCAGTTCAGCACACAATGACTGGATGCTGCATTGGATTAGCTACGTCAGCCCCAAGCACACAAGTCACACAGAGGGCACAAAAGCCCCTCTGACAGGCTGACAGAGAAGTGGCTGTATCAGCTGATTGGTTATTAGTCTGAATATTAAACAGAGCTAAAAAAACACAATCACAGCATACAGGAAGAACAGGAGTAGAATTTCCTAGGAGTGGTGATGCTGTGTACATTGAGGAGTGCAGCAGCTCTGCCTCACCTGTGACGCGCACACACATGCACACGCCACATGACGGCACCTCGCCGGCTTCGGTGCTGAGATCCAGGAGATAATTTGCGTTTATCCGACACACTGCGGCAGAACTGAGGATTCTGGCAGTGGAGGCAGCTTCCACTGTCACATTCTGCTCTTTAACAGGATTAATGTTGCGGTAAAACACCCACTGCCACAGCAGGTAAGAAAAACCCTGTCATTCTCGGTTTCGGGTTCTGTGCCGAGATGGCCACTAGATGGCGAACCAGTCATTCGGAAGCACGATTCTCCAGCTCGACTAACTTAAAGCAAAATCAACTCCAGTCTCGGTGGGCTTCAGGTGGACAATTACGTGGTATGACAGGTCCCTGAAGTAAAAGAATGTGGAATACTGCCTCACAGTGGCAGAACAGGGTGCTGACAACTGGGAATCACTTAGCCGGTATTGCCAGACTGTCCAAAATTAAAATCTGTGCTGTTACTTATCAGAAAGCATACAGATGACCCCCCCATGAGGCTATTCTGGCACATGCTGCTGTTCAGGGTGTGTTACTATTAAGCACACTGGTGATGTACACTGCTGCATTAATGAATGAAGCGTTAAACAGAGACGCAGGCCCTAGGTCACAGGTCGCCTCTTGACACTCAATCACCTTGAACCCCACAGCCTGGGAGGTGATGGGTAACACCCCTCCCCCCCCAGGAAAGGGAATAACAAGGCCTCTACCAGGCGACACACAAATGGATACCAGATTGGACAAGTCAGGAAAGGGGCAGCTTGCTCAAGCTAAAGTATGTACTACCTGCCAGATGGTACAAAAATCATCCTACTAAATATGATTGTCTTCAGAGGAACTCGGCCTTATTTTGTGAGTGGTTTGGGCAGGTCCGGGGGGGGCCTCTCCCATGACATCCCCCGCCCTGGTTATAGGATGGCCCGGCCGGGTCCACCATAGCCTCTCAACCTCACGCGCTGATGAACGCCCGCACTGTTGCGCGGGCCCTACACGATTGAGTCCCAGTCAAAGTCATCCTGGATCTCGTCGGCGGGCATGCGACGCATCTGGAAGTTTCCGGGTGACATCATATGCTGCTGGTTCATCTGCGCATGGTGCCCTGCAGTCAGAACGGGGGGGGGAGGCGTCTGACTTGCTGGATTTCATGAGGGTGTCAGACAATGAGCACACATGGGAAGGGGGCAGTTACCTGTTAAGGTGGGACCTGCACTGGTCATGGGGGGCACGTGGGCATAGCCGGGGGGGCCCATCATGGAAGGCATGTTTTGCCTGGAGTCCATGTATAGATTTCCTGAAAGAACAGAGACATAAACTAGATACACTGCACACTGCGCTAAACTGTTCCTGTATTCTGTCTTTTATTATAATGCTGCGAGCTGACCTGTGCTAATGTGCTGGTTGGCTTTGTTAGGGTGCATGGAGCCATGGCACATGGGAGACTGCACTGCCCCCTGTGGTGGGAAGATGCCAGTGCGGGCGAAGAACTGGTTGATCGATGAACAGAGGTCTGCAATTTGTGATGGATCCAGAGACCAGTTATTCAGATCAGCTTGTCTCATGCTCTCTTTTAAGCCTGGATAAACACAAATGAAAAGAACACCACAAGCATCATATGAACTGAGCGACTCACATTATTCACAGATTTTTCAATAGGAAGCGCTCTCTGAAATTTGTCGTACATTTCAATGTAGTAAATTCAAGATACAAAATTCATATTATAGGCCAGCACGCTCTGGTGGTCACCGCCCAGAAGAACCAGTGGGACAGCTGCTGTCAGCGTTTGCTGGGGTGACTGGAGCAGGTGAGGTAGCAAGTTACTAACGTGGAAATCATGTTCTAATATTTAGAAATTAATTAGCAAATTTATAGTAGTAATGCATGTTCCTCAATTAAATACTGGCTGCGTCGGTGGGCGATAAGAGCGAGGTCCTTTAATGATGCCATATATACTATGGCCAAAACAAGACTGTAAAACGCTCAAACGTGTTTTACCCGTTTTCCCTCCTGGAGTTTGTGGGCATCTGGATTTTATTGTGGATATAATACGCAAAAAAGATTTTTTTATATAACTGAAATACTGCAGTTTAAAAGTTAGTAAGCAGTACACACTTTAAGCAAAAGTGTGCGACCTGTCCCAGTAACTAAGGACAGTAACAGGAAATGCTCGGGGAAAAAAGGAAAAAAAAGACAAGACATCACACCAGACACTGCAGTTTTTACATAGGAAGCCCCTGTAGATTCACTATTTAAAGTGTCTATAAGCTGTAGATGTGCAAAGCCTAACTCCACACAGTTAATACCCATTGTTTCATGCAACAACTGAAAATAATTAATTGCAAACTTCCACTGATTTTTGAATTAATTACGCTTGCTTGCGCAGCTGATTGAAAACTGTTCTGCATCTGACACATCGTCACAGTGATTTACTGCAAATCCAGCACTACGAACAATTAATTCATTGAACAATTCATTAATCTTAATGAAAACGAATACTAATTTGCATCACTGATATGTTTAAAGACCACAAATGAAGAATTTGGGGTAAAACTGCTTTGTAAATATATTTATCTCATATTATGGTGCCATCTTAAATACTGCTGTATGCTCCATGTAACTGATGATATTCAGCATAACATCTAGCATGAGTCTGATACTGAGCCAGATACCGAAGCCAAAGAGGGACTGACTTGGCAATAAGAGACAATAAGGGACATGATGTGGGTAAAGAGACCATTCCAGCATCAAGTGTGGGCAGTTTGGACTCTGGAGTGGGAATGGGGCAGGCGAAGGAATCCCGGAAGCCACTGTGATCCAACCCAGGCCTAATACGGACCCCACGGAACATTCCAGAACCACCCACCGATTGGCTCGTTCTTTTCCAACAACCCCCTCGAGCCCCCCTCCCTCTATGTGGATCTCTGTTTCAGTTACCTATTGCAGTAGCTTAGCTAAGAAACAGGTTCTACCGAGTTGCATGAAACATGTATTTTACTGGAATAACAAGGAACAGCAGACGGCTCCTTCCAGGTCTCTGTCTTCTATTCATCAGTACGGACTGATTTTCCGACAAACCATGAGCCCAAAGATCTCAGCGGCTCTCTGCAGGCCACCAAAAACTGATTTTACTGTAAACTGGGTGGTATTTGGCAGAGGAGATCCCGGGCCGGAGGCGTTACCTTGGAAGGGTGAGAGGTCCACGTCCGCCCAGTTGTAGCTGCTGGCGATCCGACAGCTCTCCTTCAGGGCATCGAGGTTGGGATACCAGTCCGAAGGGAGACCCACTGGTGGACCAAAGTGGGTCAGAGAAATGCAAAATTTTACAGGCAGAACAAAAAACATACAAAAATGAACAACACAAAAAAACCACAACTTACCACTAGAAGTCAGTATTACTCTAAAATCTAATTTTGCAGACAGCATCAGTACTGGTACTACAGTTTTAAATCAAGGAGCAGGAAGACGTGCAACATGAAAATAGCTATTTTACATGATTTGCTGATGCCAGGCTCACAGAAGAGAAGCCCCTCCTTACCAGAGTTGCAGGACATCTGTTGCTGAGCTGAATGGGACTGATTCTGGTGGTTCTGATGTTGTTGGGAAGGGTGTTGACCGTGTTGCTGTGCATGCTGGGAAGGGTGCTGAGAGTGCTGTGCTTGGGAGGGGTGCTGGCTGTGCTGCTGTGCATGCTGGGAGTGCTGTGCATGCTGGGAAGAGAGAGGCAGGTGCTGTCCCGGATGGTGCCCGTGTGGCGGGGCGTGCTGGGATGGATGCGGATGCGGGGAGTGCTGAGGGTGTGGGGCATGGTGTTGGTGCCGGTGCTGGCCATGTGGTGAGCCATGGGCGTTTTGGGCCTGCAGCTGAGCGGTGTGCGACAGCGCCACCTGGCTGCCCTGGTGGGAGTGCGGGCTGGGGCAGTCCTGGTAAGGGCACTGAGAGCCCTCTGAGGGAATGCCCATCAGACCTGCAGACAGGGCAGAAAACCAACCTCAATACTGCACTTCTCACAACGGGCACAGTCCCCCCCAAATGACGACCCGAGGGCGCAGAGGTGAGCGAGAGAGAGCTGAGCGGAAAACACCTGCATTAATCAACCGGCGACACAGGCTCTGGCTGCTGCTTAGGATGAGCGGGGTGCCAGTTAGGCTAAGCAGTGGGTTTTACATATCTTAAACAGAATGTGCAGCACACACTGCCTGCTCTATTAGGTTTTACTCAAAAGCTGCTGGTCTCGTAAAGGTGGCTGGGGGAGGGGGGGGCACATGCAAGATTATTTTGACACCTCACAGCCGAAAGACACAATGTATTAATGCCGTTTGCAGTAAATAAACAGCATCACACGTTACATACTCTAAAAGGCCTGACATTTCAAGGGTCTCTTAATTGGATTTGACATCTAAGCCAAGACTGCACAAATCCATTCATGAGGCCAGACAGACTGCGGTTCTCCCCTCCGCCGCGAGTGCTTTAAAGGATTTCTGGCGAGAATTTCTGGCGACTGGCACCGTTTTTGTGACAAAATTTTAAAAACAAGGATTAAAGAGGTCAGGGAGCCTTATACAGAATGTCAGTTCTGCAGGGGCTCCCACGCATTTTTTTTTTTTTTTTTTTTTTTTTTTTAAAAAAAAAAAAAAACATCTCTCACCCCCCAGCACCCATCTCCGGGACGCGGCCATGGTCGAGAGAGCGCGTTTGAATGATGTCAGCTGTGATCACTTATCGTGCGAGGAGCACGCCGTCCAAACAGGAACTCTGAAAGCGATCAGCAGCTGCCTCTAGAGTGCGTGTGCTAGCCTCATGGCTAGCCTCATATCTAACGCTGAAGCCGCGAAATGATGTGGAGCTTTGCTCTCACCCCGTTAACAGCTCCAGCTGAGTCTGCTTGTTGGTGCTGGCTATGACACGCATTCCGCTGGTCCCCCCCGCCCCTCCCCCCCGGTCACAGTGGCTGGTGGGGCCTCATTTTTGGCCATACCAGACCCAAATTTGGCTTTTTAGTAAAAACGACTGTGACGTCCCCTGACTCTTACCCAGAACCCTCCCTAGTTTCACATTCAGATAAATATCGATGTTTCTGAACTACTGTGGCTGACAGTAATGGCCAGCGAACCACTTCAAGGTAGCGCATGACCCCAGGAACTCACAAGCTGCAGCTAAAAACTCCCTCAGAGCGGAATCTCATCACCATGCAGCCTGCTTTCCTGCCACCAAGCTTTAAAGCCAGCAGAGGGGCGGCACGACTGCATCCTGTCACTCCACATTTCGTGATTGTTTTGTGACGCTTATTTTCTGAATCTGAAATTGAGCCTTATTCTCAAACGAAAATATATCATTATCTCTTTGCAGTGCCCAAACAAACTTCATATTTAAACGATACATCAGAACTCAGGGATGATTCCCTGTGACACGGCAACCTCTAAGTCTGACCTCTGGGTTTGTGACGAACACCTATGGCTCACATTCCTGGTAAGGCAACCAGCCCTTCCCATCCTGGGGGGGGGCGGGGTCTGGTCCCCAGTGCTGCTGTCCCAGAGGAGGGCAGGCCAGGACACTCACCCTGTTGGCTGAAGGACTGCTCGAAAACAGACTTGTAGAGACTGCGGAAGGAGGCACTGAGATCTTCGAAGTCAGAGAAGAGCAGCTGCTTGTCCCGGTCGGGGATACTGTACTGAGGCTGGGGTGGCGGCTGCTGGAGACTCATGGACTGGGAAACAGGTTCTGGGTGGTTGGTAACCTGCAGACATGGCGGGGGGGGGGGCCGCCAAATGAGTCATCCTTTGAAAAGACTTCCACATTTGATCTGGAAAATTACAATGTTGACCTAACAATGTCACTACAAGGTAACACTGGCGACAATAGAACACTAGAGGTCCGGAAGGTGCCACATAGACGGAGAAGAGAGACAGATGGATGCACACACCAGGCAGACATGCATGCATCTCACACACACACACACACACACACACACACACACAATGCACGGTGAGAATCAAACCCACATTCTTGGATGTGTGAAACCACACTGTACCACAGCACCAAATTGAAATTAAAAGCCAGCAAACGTTTCTGGTCTTCAGCCAAAGTGTCTGACACTCAGAATCTTAAACTGAAAAGATGCATCTTTATACTTTAAAGGGGACTGATGATTAGAGACACTCTAAGCGTACAGTGGAGCATCATGAAGCAAACGGGTATCTTCATCAGCACCCTGCCTGCTGGGGGGAGGGAGGTGCACAGAGGGAGTTAGGGAGGAGGCAGTGTCCTGGCGCTTTCGGTATCTGCACTGGGCAGAGGCATGCAGGCCCCCGCCGGCGCCCGTGCATCCCGCTAAGCGCCAGGAGCGATCATCCTGAACGGGGGACTCTCCTGGCGTCGCCTGACTCACCGTGATCTCACGTGACCCGACCTAATTGGAGTCTGGGTGACTGGGCTTTGGACACCCGGGGGGTGGATGTGGAGGGGGGGTTGTAGGCAGAGGCTCTTATTACCTCCTTGTTTATATGCGAGACGGGCTACAATGCAAAGTCGTAAATGAGAGCGTCACTAATTAGCACCTTCGTTAGGGAATGGCGGCAGGAAAGCAATACTGGGG
Organism: Cryptomyrus ogoouensis; assembly: GCA_025773925.1. Lineage (NCBI taxonomy): Eukaryota > Metazoa > Chordata > Actinopteri > Osteoglossiformes > Mormyridae > Cryptomyrus > Cryptomyrus ogoouensis. The sequence continues at coordinate 3,495,289 of JAOYFF010000106.1, read as the reverse complement.
GCTCGAGGGTGAGGATGCCTCAGGAGGTACTTGAGGGCTCTGGTGGGGGGATCTTCAGCTACTTCCTATGAAACTGACTCATTTCATTGATTCCATTTTCCCCAAAATGCTGCCCATTTCCACAGCAGGACATTTTCAGGTTTAGGACCCTGCCCTGTGGAGCCTTTTCCCAGCAACCTTTCGTGTATCAATGGATGTCCTTAATTATGGATCTACCGGATAGGCAAAGTGCATCACAACGTGGTGTGAAGTTACTGGGTGAGCTACACAATGGACATATTGACTGGGCACCGTCCCGTTAACCCGTTACCAGAATCTTTTGATGTCAGCCAAGTTCTTCTAGCTGCATTTGATGTTTTTTAAATGTTCACCAATTCGCCTTGTTAGAATTTCCCACAATGCTACAGGTCTTTTGTGTCTGTAGAGTTGTCCTCCAGGGTGACACTAATTAGGAGACCAAAGCACCAATATATAATTTGGGGTCTAGTTCAGAAGCTGCAAAATCCTAAAAACTCATTGCATTCCTTGCATTTAGAAATAAAGAAATAAAAAGGTGTTTCATTATCAGAAACATATTTCCCCATTTGCTGGTGCTGCTGGTAAGTTTTATAGCTATATAAAATAATACCCACTTGTAATGTGACATATGCATGTCAGCTACAGGGTCAGCATGGGTGTAACCATGAATGAACCTAGCAGTGACGTCTGGCATCACAGCTAATGATGGACGTCCTGGATCCAGAGCTCCAGTGGGCTACTCACCGCATCCTGCAAAAACACCTCAAATTTACACAAAGACTGAAAACACTGAATGCTGAAAACGGAGCACCTGACATCTGCAGAGAGATCGTATTTTTTGAAGGCATACGTTTTGTTCCAGCGTACATAAACGCCATTCCTGTCTGCATTACTTTTCCCATCACCAGTTTCTAGAACAATGTGTGTGCTTGTGAAACGGAAGCCATGCACTTTTCAGGACAAGCTCACGTGGATCGAAAGCTTAATTTTAGCAAGTAAAATCTCAAGTCTAAATCCTCAAAGCTGAATTCTTCTATGCTCTCCAGCTTTGATTTCCTTAATAAGGTTATTGAATAGATTACGCAAACGTAGGCTCAATAATATGGATTCCTCCAGTCATTCCTGATATAATATGGGATTATGCTAAGGTGATGCTATAAGGCAGAGAAATATATGCCTCTTATGAAAATGACAAATGAGACACACAGAACAGACCTGGAAAGAGGAGAACTTGGGGACGAAGAACCTCCAAATGCCACAAATTATGAAGAATTCCAATTTGTCTGGGCTGGACTTGGATTATCTTCAACGAAAAATGTTCACATTCACTAAACAACAATGCCATGAATAGAGGGTTCTGGCACAGCAACACGAACACAAATATTCAGAAGGTGGACGAAGAAGCAACCAACTTGTTCTTCAAATAAATGTTACATGGTGTAATGTTCACCCAGAAACCAGACCACTGAAGAAAACAGTCTCCCTCACCAAAAGGCTCGGAACCACACCAGGATAAGCCCACGTTCCTCTTTTACTGGAAGGCCATTTGTTTTATGTCCCAAAGAGCCTCCAGCCCAGACTGCTTCCCTGCATAATTCCTAAAAGCATTTGGCCAACTTAGCTCCATCTTTATGACCAAGTTGGAATTTTTTTCCTCCCCAAAATGGGATACTAACGAAAAACTATGAACATGGTACATATTTCCAATCCAGCAAAAAGACCAGAAACTGCCTCCATTTTTTGCCATAGAGGTTTATGAAATTTTGATAAATTAATGGTTCCGACGACAGCAACGATAGTTCAAGACTGCTCTGCCGAAACCAGTGAGGACCAGATCAGACTGAACTAATCAGGGGACTGACAGCAGGCTGTTAAACGCAGAACGTTAACAGTGGGAAAAACAATAACAACCTTACGGGTGTCTCAGGGTGCTGAAAATAAACATTTCCTACGACAGAGAAACTTTTCACTATGCTGACTCTGAGTCCGGTGATTAGGCTTTTGTACAAAGCTATTCACGTATCGATGATTGGATTCACTCTGACTGCTAGCAGACTAACCCAGAAACACTCATCTACTTAATAAATAGTGATCAAACTAATTTTCTAAATTCAGAAAAATCCATATCTAATGTACTCAGGCAAGGTGGCGATTTCTGTCATCACAGAGGTCCAGCACATGAAGTGGCTGGACAGAACCGCAGCTTTGCTGGATGCCAACTCATCCGCCATATTCACTCGGTGCTGCCAGCTGACACATTTCACGTGGAGCAAAAGAATGGGAAAGCGTGATAATTCACCGTTCCCCGTGTGTGTGTGTGTGTGTGCGTGTGTGTATATTCACTGCACGCATGGATAAAGTGGGGCAGAGCAGATGGCAAATCATTTCATCGATTCGTCGCACGATGAACTGTGGCGGGTCTTGGAAGCCTGCCAGTTAGGCTGCTTATAGACGGCAAGCTCCTGTCTCTAGTTTAATAGCTGATTTTTGACAATTAGAAGGACAGCTATGCAGCTCTCCTCAGTGGGAGGGTAGATAATGAGCTCCAAGCATGTTAGCAAAGGCACTGAAAGACCCCCCACCCACTGCTGGCACCCCTGAATGGCTCTTATACTCTGTACACTATGGTAGGGTGTGTGTATGTGTGTGTGTGTATGCGTGTGTGGACCTTCGCTCTCACTCCTACAATTCTGAAGTACTTCCCAGCACACAACCCCTCCTCATGGAGGGCGGCCATGAACTTCATAACCTCTGACGTTTGGAAACATCTGCTAGCATGAGGCTGAAACCAGGACTGCCACGCTCATCCAAAGGCGCTGCCCCTGTACGCTTGTCTAAACTTTGTATGTTAAAATGTTCGCGATCATAATCTGCCCTTCTGAGACTTGCGCTTGCAAACTTAAGGCAGCGGGCTCCTATTACCAAATGTTTTTATAGATGAACTGGGTATTTACATTTACTTTATTTACCAGACGCCTTTATCTGAAGCGACATAAGTGACGCGAAAGGTACATTGCCAACGTAGGGCTGTCAAAGACTCGACTAGGCATAAGTGCAGCCGGGCCACTCACACAGCGGATCTCACACGCACACACAGACACACACATTGAGGGCGGGGTCAATGCGGAGGCAGGGTGCAGTACCGGCGTGTAGCTATGCACCGTGGCTCCGCTGTTCAGGTTCACCGACGCCAGGCTCTGATCTGACAGACTGTTATTAAGGCTGCTCCGGGGACTGTCACTGCCATCCTGGTCCGTGTTGTACAATGGTACCTGAAAAGAGACACCCAAGTCACACCTGGGGACACAGTTCACCCACGCCGACACCGCGGCAACACTGCAGCTCCGAAAAACCCAAGAATCCAACTTCTCGGTATATAAATAAACAAACTACTGGTACGACGAAAGTGTTTCTAAGCAACATTTATCGCATTTGCGTTACGGAGGACAGGTGTGGAGACGGACTGGGGATTTCTGGGAAAACTGAAAATGAAAGGAAGGTGTCTGAGAATGACGTCGAGCAAATATGGGAAGATGAATTAGGGGGAAACGTTCATAACGGTCATTAGCTCATCGCTGTAGTCGGCGGTTACACGCTAAAGCTAGCAACACATGACAGGAGAGCAGTCAGGAGCCACCCCCAGCGGACACCCAGAGCAAAGAGCGCATTTTACAGCCAGGCAGGAGTAAATAACGGACAAATAATCTAAATAACCCATCCTTCCTCCATACTGTTCATCGAGTACTGGGTCATAAAACTTCTGCTACTCTTCACTGCTACTGCGAATAGAACTACTACTATTAATAATAATAATAATAATAATAATAATAAAACCAAAATATGCTGCATGTTGCATGCAGCATATTTTACCAAGGGTGTGCTTATCATGTCTGTAAAATAACACAAAAATTCACATAGAACTCTACTGGAAAACATATATTAAACTTTTACCTACATTGTTTAGCACAGACATTCTTCAGGGATGATTTTAAAACTTTAACAAGGACCCCACTGGTTCGATGTTAAAACTATCACACAAATAATGTGCAACAACAAATTTAATATTTATGCTATCAAAACAACCAAACTAACGACTAAAAATAAAAAATGTCCATATTAGAACCATGCAATAATATGAAGAAAGAAAAATAAACTCAGTAACATGAAAGGCCATGTTTGTGTAATAAGTGACCATCTGTCATGCTGTGCACAGTTTACACTTTGACCTGAGGTTTCCTCAGCATTCAGACCTTTGGGGCATTAAAACAATTTTAAATTTGCTGGAAGAATTCTGAGGATTAAATGTGATCTGTTACCAGCCCTGCGCCCCTTCCCTCCCAGAATGCAAGCCTTACTGCCTAAGGAATTTAGTCCCACAAAGCACATGTTTATTTTTAAGCTAACAACACTGTTGCATTCCTGCAGTGTTTCATTGAGTTTTTTTTTCTTAACTCCGGGAATTATTTTGCTTAAAGAGGCCATGATCCCATATGATGTCTCGTGTTTATTAATGAAATCTCAGTCTTTTAGCCTAATGCAGTGATTTCCACCCCCCCCCCCCAATAACTTCATCAATGGAACCAATTAAAATGCATGAACAGACCCCATCTATGATCTGGTGCACAATTTTCAGCAAGGCGTTTCCCGAAAATCCATCACATCAAGGTCCTTCAAGGTCAAGCAAGGCCCTGGCTATTTTAGGACCCCATACATCATACATGTGCAGCTACCAGCATATGTGAAGAAGCAACATTCATTTATTACGCGAATAGATTAATGAAATTAATTGACTACATGCTGATGCTCATTTTATCCTTTGCAACAGAAAATAAATTGGAGGCATCATTTTAATCTGTCCAAGCCACTGCTGCATCTGTTGCTAGGCAACTGACAGAAGCACTTTATGGGTGTATAGAAAAGCGAACTGTGACATCACATGGCAGACAGGCTGACTCAAGAACATCTTCAGTGCAGTCCATAAATAAAGATGTCTGTCGCATATACTGGCTTATATACCATTCAGGGGTCTCTCTGTTCTATATGTTTAAGTTCTGACTCCGGAAAGCAGAGGTCTGGCTTTTGCCAAGGTCGTTAGGGTAATGAGACATAAGACATCACCTGCCACATCACACTGAGAAACTCCTAAAGCCAATTTCTAAAGACCTCAGGTGTTACGTAAAGGGCCTGGCCCACCCAAGCCCTTCTGCAGCTAAACAAACAGCATGTTGCTATAGGCAGAAGACACAGCAGTAGCTGCAGTGGGGTGGACTGTACCAGCTGCAAATGCCCCTAAAGTCCAGCCCATGGGTAAACACTGCGATGGGACGACGGAAGGGCCTAGTGTCAAAAAGTCAGAGTGAGCTGAGAGGACCAACGGCCTTTCTGCCGCTAACCCGGCTACTGAATGTAGGCCCCAGGGGGGCAGCTAATCTACAGAAGACGTTTGCAAAAGAACCCAAAGACTAAAGAGGCAGCGGAACTCAGTCGGAGACTGCAGTCAGAGTGCATAATCAAAAAACGGAATGAGTTAGAGAGCCAAAGCTTACGGATGAAACTTGATTAGAAAAATAATGTGATATTTAGCTGCCCGACTGTAAGGCATCTAGAGACAGATGACAACACCTGTACAGCACTTCTGATACTCAGCAAACTACCTAGTCTGAAATGTACCAAACGACTAGTGATTAAGATGATTTAAAGAGCTGAGATCGATACCAAAAAGTGGGATGAGAGCAGGACAGAACGCAAAGCGCCTGCCTTTACCAGCCAGGGCCCTGTGGCGCGGGCGGCCCCGGATACCTTGTTCGTCACAGTGTTGATCGCCAGTGTTGGAGAGGCACTTCCAGACATGATGCAGTCCATTCCGATGGAGTCCGAGTCCAGGCTGTAGGGCGTGGAGGCCTGTGGGAGAAAAAGGGGGGGGCAGACAGGTCAAGCAGAAGCCGCATGTGCCCCTATTAACTCAGACGGGGGCTTTCCTCATAAAACGACATGCTGATCTCAGGAAGAGAGCAGGGTCCCTGCTTAAAGACAGCCGGCGGTAGCGATGTAGAGGCAGGCGAAGCTCATAATGGCTTCGTTATTCCAGAGCACACGGCAGACCTTAAGGAGGGGGTCAGCGGAGCTGCGGAGTGATGGCAAACAGACCTGAAGGCAGAGAGTCCCAAGCAGGACCACAGTGACAAAAAGGCAACATTCACAGAAATGTGAAATGCCCTGACTAAAGCGGCAGTCAAGTAACTGTTAAAAGATCTTTTCTGAGAGGGATACACACACACACACACACACACGCGCACACACACACACACAGAAAACTCAGAACATTAAAGACAGGAATGAATGGGTAACAGAGGCATATAGACAATATATTATAAAGGACTGAAGAAACTTTATTTAGGTCAAATTATTTTTAATTTGAAAAGGGGAATAAATGAAAGCCGGAATAAATAAGGCAGAGCCACGTCTCTGCAGCGGCTTTGGGAGCGGGCAGATAACTCAGGGCGCCTGTCTCCCAAAACTGCTTACTCTAAGAGGATTGGCTGGCAACAATGAGATTTTTCATTTGTGATAAACATTTAAAAATACATACATAAATAAATCTGCATTTTTGTGTCCATGGCTTTTTTTTTTTTTTTTTTTTTAACAGAAATAAAGAATAGGGTGGCAAGAGAGATGGATAGAGGGAGGTAAGAAAGGCAGAGTTAGATGCAGAGTAGAAATGAGGGGAGGGAGGGAGGGAGGGAGAGAGAGAGAGAGAGAGAGAGATGCCTTCTTCAAGGTGCACAACAACCACAGCACAGAGCAAAGGCCCAACCTGTAAATCCTGCCAATTCAGCCACCTTTGCCCCCCAGCCCCCATTTTTCATTCGGACTGTTGTTCAGCTTCTGACCAACCAAACATGCAATTTAAAAGTTTGACATTTAATTTGACTGTTAGGATGGAGCGATGAAAATCCGAGGGATCCAACTGGTGATCGCCGTGTGTCACAGTGCGAAAAAAAAGAGTGTATAATTAATTTTGGAGGTGGCCGAACTGTTTAAGCGAGCGGGAATAAGAGCGCTTTCCCAAGCTGTGAGTGTAGCAGCGTTTTCAGGGTGGTCGCTGGGTGAATCAGGTCACTGTATAAGGACCCAACGCTATGAAGGTCTTCATAAACACTACCTTTGGTGATTCCAGTAGGGATGGTGTGTGGCACACTGGGTTAGAAGGTTGTAGGTTCAAATCCCAGAGCCCGCAGACCGATTCCACTGTGGGGGGCCCTGAGCAAGACCCTTAACCTCCAACTGCTCCAGAGACTGACTGACCCTGCGCTGTGATCCCCAAGCTTACACTCACCTGTATGTGTGTGTGTGTGTGTGTGTGTGTGTGTCTGGACATCTCATGCAGAGCAACATGGATAAGCAAAAATATTACCCTTTAGGGGATGAATCACTGTTTTATTATATTCCATAAGCAGCAGTAACAGATTGACTTCCCAGTCCTACACTGAAGTTCAGACTGGAAAACAATGGCAGCAGATATCCTCAGCCCAATAACAGAACTTCAACACATAGTTAATAAGCAATATAATTAATAATAGTAGCCTATGAAAATGTCCAACTGCAGTAGGCAGTAATTCATTCATTCATTCACCTTCTATACCACTTCTATACCTATTCAGGGTGGCGGGGGTCTGGAGCCAATCCCAGAAGCTACAGGCACAAGGCAGGGAACAGCCCAGGACGAGGTGCCAACCCTTTGCAGAGCCAATGTGCCTATTTCGAGAACGTTAAAAAGGTCATTGAAAATAAAAGCACCAAGAGATCCTAATCAGATGGCGCCAGGGGCCCAAATCACACGCATCTTCAAAGAGAAACATTAACTGACCCCCGTCTGCACAGAAACACACACCCACCTGTAAGCCAGAGCCTTCCCAGAAATCTCAGTGCAACACAGCAACTCAGAGATGTAAAATAAAATCGTAATGCTGAAAAGTAATCCTAGCAGATCTCTGAATTAATTGATTTTTTTATATCCCTGCAGCAAAAACTATGAGTAATGGCTGCCTTGGGTATGATTCGCTTACAATTCTGGCGACGGCGGGCCAAGCAGAGCATAAAAACTGCAGGAGGCGCGACGCGGACAGAGAGAGGCTGGGAATTACAGGGTCCCCCGAGGATGAAAGGGCAGGATATGAGATAGAGACGCACCGTGTCTGCGGATTTATAGCAAGGATTTCCCCAATTACGGCGTTTTCATTATGGTTACAGTACCAAGATGGATTAAGGAAGCAGGAAGGTCGCAGCTGGTGAAATATCACAGGGGCAATATTTGCATTTCTACGACAGATGAATCAATGTGCATTTAGTGAGACTACGGATGCGCTTCTTCAGAAACCGCAGATTGCGACGCGCCGACGATTTAACGAACCATTAGTCGAACCGGAAAAATCTGATATTAAAAAGCCTGATTGAATAGACGATTCAACCAGACTGGCGCAAAGGGGAGAGAGCCAGCCCGGAACTTCATGTAGGAGGAAGCTGCAAACGTTCTGATACGCGCCACCAGGGAAGAGCTTAAAAGATGGGAGCCGAACATCAGAGACGAAGGATCTCTGAGCATTAAACACACACATTCGCACCCGCAGTACAAATGAGATGAATCATATAGTGTCTGAACGGTAGCCTCATGGTGTAAGTAGCCAAGCCGATACAGGCATCATTTGTCAGCATATATGTGTGGCTAACCAGAAACCTGCCAGGATTGCCCAGGAGATCGTGACTGAAAAAGGGTGGAGGGGGCCAGGGTAAAAAAAGCGACCCGAACCCAGAGCCATTCCTCTCCTCCATTCAGCTGTGGGGACAGTGCTGAGGCCAGACTGGAGATAGAGGCAGGGGGGCAGGAAACCCAGGTATAGAATGACCACGTATGTAGGGAGAGTCCACTGAATTGCTCCAGGGATGCTGGCTGACCCTGTGCTATGACCCCCAATCCCGCTCACTCCTGTATGTCTCTCATGGATAGCAGGATGGAGGTAGACGAAGAGGGGATTTCCCCATGGGGATGAATAAAATGTCATTATTCTATTATATTCTATCCTATAAGCCACAGCAACAGATGGAGTTCAGACTGGAAAACAATAACAGCAGATATCCTCAGCCCAATAACAGAAGTCAAACACATAGTTAATATGGGATATTATTAATCATATGAACTCATGGGGATGCCCAACAATTGTAGGTAGTTCATGCCACCCATCCATCCAATGTGCCTAATTCATTCATTCATTCATTCATTCATTCTCCATACCTGTCCTATGCAGAGTCATGGGGGTCCAGAGCCCATCCTGGACGGATGAAGTATCATTATTCCCTAGTTTTTCAAACTACTCTACCATCCACTATCAAATGATAAAAAGCAACTAACAGTAAGCAATCCTTTCAGATTTTCATCTTCAAGTTTGATCATGACTTGCCTCTCAAGGTGAACAAGCCAACAGGACCCTGGCAATCTAACTGGCACTGTGGAGCAAGAAGTGTAAGTCCTCTCCAGATGTTCTCCACCCTAACAGAGATGATGGACACTCACTCCAGCAAAGTGCCGAAATGGCCGTTTCATCATGCTGTGGAAACTGGAGGCAGACGATGCATCCGACGGCGATTAATACCGTCTGCCTTGGCCACCGGCAAACTATGGACAACAATTCTGTACAGACACACGCTTTCTGAAAGCAAAGACTGTGCGACTCGATTTCTTGCGGCTTTTATTTTACGCCGAAAGCACTTTTGAACAGCTTGCGTGAGGAACTCAGGCAGACGTTCTGTGCTTTGTAGATAGTGTGACACTTAATACCTGGCAGCTCGAACAACAGCAAGACTGAAATTACGATCCTTACGTTACAGCTGAGGAGCGATTCTAGGTAACCGTCTTGGGGTGAGAGACGGCGCGATAAAATGGGCTGCTGCAAGCGGCCGGACAGCCAGTTCATACCTCTAATGAACACACATGTGAGGGGCACTTAAAGAAATCACACACTAAAGAGCAGAGAGGTGAAAAGAGAAACAGAAAGATAACAGGGCAGGGAGGGAGCAGGTGAATCTTACAGTGCTTTATGGCAGGGGGGGCAATCTTACCCGCAAAGGGCCGGTGTGTATGCAGGTTTTTGGGATAAGCTGTAGGTCAGCTATTCAAACCCAGGTGTGAGGACTCTTCAGCCAATCAGTCCTCTAATTAGTTATCTAATTAGGGAGTTGCAGCGAAAACCTGCATACACACCGGCCCTTTGCGGACAAGATTGGCCACCCCTGCTTTATGGTTACAAGCAGGGTGAAAATGCCACAAGCAAACACTGGGAGCACTCACCCGCTCAATGGAGCGTGGCCTCTTCTTTGACCTGGCAGGCAGCGCATCCTCCTTGGGGTTGGTGTCGATAGCCCAGTAGGAGCCCTGCAAGGAGACAGCAGGCGTCAGAGCGGCATCCCGCTGGCGGCCATGCACGCTACCCGCATGTGCCACCATGGGCCGGCTTGCTCCCGCGGGCTTTAGAGATACGATCGGGTATGCAATACAGAAAACACTATTACATGGTGTGTGGCTCAGGGAGTTAGACATCTGTGTCTGTTTTCAGAATGTAGTCGGTTTGAATCCCATCCTCAGCAGAAGAGTCGCTTCTCTGTTGGGCCCTTAAGTAAGGCCCTTCACCCTCACCAGATACTCTCCAGAGGAGCTGGATAAATGGCCTAACCCAATGCCCGGACCCCTACCTATGCTCTCATTTTTGCACGTCTGTCTGTCTCCAGAGAGAACAGGATGTGACAAGAAGCATTCCAATGCAGCTGTACTTGTGCAAATGACAAATAAAGCATCATTTCAACCTGCTGAGACTTCAGGAGCAACAGCAATGCACCCCAACCTGCAATAGTCATCTGGTGAAAGGTGACTGAGACCTTCTTTCTCCAGTTAGAAGTGGAAATTGGGAAATGGGCTGTTTGCACATCCTGTGTATGTGCCTAATTAATATTTGGAGTTCCTAAATGATTCCACGTCAGATGGGAGAGGGGAAAACAAAACAAATGAGCACGTTTAAATTTGTTTATGGTGAGTGGAACACATCTGTCCGCCTTATTGTAAGCCATAATGCACTTCTAGCACATACAGGAGGATGAGGAAGAGGCTTGGATTCCTTAAGCCCTTAATTCAGTGGGAGCTGAGCAGAATACAGCGATACCCTCGCTCGTTCCACACCTCTCCTTGTTATCCTCCAACTCGCCCTACAGGTTTCCAGAGGTGACTTTAGACCGTCCACTCACCCTTGACTAGTTGCATTGATCCTTCTTTGCAGCCACAGAAGAATTAAGGTTCTAGTCGGGCCTGAGAGCCGCTCAGGTAAATCAGGTAAACAATTATTATACAGAAAGCGAAAATCCAGAGGTTCAAACTAAATTATTTACCTCCCGGCTGGCCTCCCACCATCAATTCTGGCTTCCCAATGGCAATGTCAAATTTCGAGCAGACTAATCATAAACTAAAACAGCAAACTTTCGATCTGACCCTGATTGTAACAGGAAGCCAGCTCTTCTTTTAAAACCCCCTCTTATGCCACCATCGCTGTGCTGTTTCAATATCATGGTATACAAAAGACATTCACTTCATAACAACGTCCATAAGCGTTAAAGTCATCTGTTAAAATCTTTAGTCACCTACAACAAGGTAACTTAGAGGTCACTTTATACAATTTTTTTAAGCGTTTTCCTAGACTAAGATAATGCAAGAACCACTTCAGAATACTTAAATGCAAACCCTAGAGGATATTCAGCATTTAAGGACCCCGCTTTGGGAGTAAAATGTCCTTGGGGAAAGAAGTTTGTTCCACAGACCAGCATTAAACTGAAATGTTCCTGTGAAGGACCCAGCATCGGTTAGAGTCTTTGGAGGAGAGAATGTCGGCTAAGCGTGCAGAGGGTCTGAGAGAGAGATAAGTCAGCAGGCATCGAGGGAGACGTCGTGCTGAGGCGGTAGCCGGGCACCCACCCGCAGGCGCCCTCTACCCAGCACCAGGCGCTCCTGCAGCGATCACCCGCGGTAACCATCTAATTTACCTTCAAAACGCTTCTAAAGGAAAGTCTTTGACCTGCAGAGAAAGAGCAGGAGCGAAATTAAAAAGTTATGAAGCGCTTCTTCTTCTTTAGAGAGGCGCAAATTCGGGATTCAGGGGGCCATGATGCCTTCGGGCATTTTAGTTATTCCAGTCAAAGTTCGATATGATCTGAAGGCGTGTTCTGGGCCAACCGGTGTGAAATGAGACGGCCGTGCATGTTGGGGTGGGGTAGGGGTGGGCTTGCTGCAGGAGAGAGTGGTACAGCACTGCGTATGCCAGGCAGGGGGGTTAGAAAAGAGCGGCTATGGGCTGAAGATGCTCGAGCAGATGAAGGATCACCCAGCGCACGTGTGCCTAGCTGCAGGAGGGGTCTGCTGCAAAACACTCGATTTCGGAAAGGGGGGTGGGACTTCTGGACTGGGAAGTATCTCTTTGAAGGTCTTTGATGGGGTGAGGTGGGGGGGGGGGGGGTGAACATCGATTGAGAAATTAAACCTTCTTGATCGCCTGAGAGTCCGTGGATTTTCCCTTTTTTAAAACTGCACAGATCCCCCAAGTGCCAATATCAGAGGGTTACGGCAAAACACCAAATTAGTATTCAGCCTGTGGTGCTCACTCATCACCAGCTCTGTGCGCGCGCGCGTGTGTGTGTGTGTGTGTGTGTGTGTGTGTGTGTGTGTGTGTGCGTGCGCTCTCTCTCGTTTAAGTTTGTGGGAAATCGCAGGGGCGATGAAATGGAGGCGGGCCAGCAAAGCAAAGGTCACGTGTGGCGTGCAGCGTCATGTCGCCCGAACCGGTGGGGGGGGGGATGGGGGTAGCGGCACTCTGACACCGTTTCCATGGAGACTTTTACTCCACTAACTGGAATACTTAACACAACACGGCATATTCTTGAAAGGCAGGTAAACGCTACAGACCCCCCCCCTCTGCTGCCTGCCACCCCCCCCCCTCTTCGCTTCAGTGAGAAATCGCCTTCCTTCTGGGAAGCACTTGACACTGCTAAAGATGACAAGGTGTAAAATTATTAATCCGATCCTCTGATTTTTTTTATACATTTCACCCTGCTGTCATACATACCTGAGAAAAGCATTTGGCTTCAGTCAACATGTCGGTATATATATATATATATTTTTATATACACATGCACACACACACACAAACACACACATATATATATATATATATACACACACACACACACACACACACACAGACGTATAAAAAGGGGTGAGTGTGTATAATTACAGGCAAATTGGTTGTCGATCTATAAGAGGAGGGCCAAGGACCCCTGGCTCACAGGGCAGTGTGAAGACCTGGGTTTTGTCCTACGTCTTAATTGCTTTGCTGAAGCGATTATTGCTGTAGCACAGGGTGCTCTGGGTGTCCATCAGTCACTATCAGAGCGGTGACCCAAACACCTGTTGCCGCTGTGGACCTCCAACCAAGTGGGCTCCCCCGGCCTGGGGTTAAGCAAACAAGACATGAAAATGCTACCAAATGTTTTGCCAAACGTCAGTAACGGGTGCTTTGTTGAAGGTTGACACCAAGCAAACCACAAGACGTACGAATCAGACCATAAAACCAGGCCATAAAACAGGGCCAACGATAGCACCGTTAAAACAGCCTCATATTGATGGATCCATTAGCAGGAATAGAGAAGGTATGAAGCATGGAACAGTGTGAGGGTCCAACGATCTCTACACAGAAGGGCAGTGGGGTAATGCGTGAGCTGGAAATATTCTCCAGCAGAACACACACACGCACACATCCAATCAACGCGGATCAAAGACTTTATAATTGTGCTCTTCATTCTAGAATCTTTTCACTCACAATAGCCTAAAGGCTAAATTAACACATTTTGGCCTCCTGAGCCAGACAAATCTAATTTCTCCGCAGAAGGCCAACACAAAGAACAAAATCGCTCTTCCAGCATTGCTGATCCCTGTCTTTTTTGACAGGAAACCCACTGACAATCAAAATAAACATTTCCCAACACAGATCGTAAATTAAACACACAAAATCCCTCTGCTGCCTTCACACGACAGTACGTCCAGTGCACATGCTGGGCACACTCACCTTTCCAGGGTCATCTTTAGAGCGAGGCACTTTGAGGAAACACTTGTTCAGTGACAGATTGTGCCGAATTGAGTTCTGTGGGGAGAAAGAGAATGTGTGAGAGATGGAAGGAGGTAGGCAGGGAGGTATAGAGCAGCGAAGAAATGTACAACCGACG
>JAOYFF010000106.1:3466436-3480951 GCA_025773925.1 Cryptomyrus ogoouensis | reverse complement strand
AAGAACTTGTGCTGGTGGGAGGGGGGCGGGGGGGAGGGGGGGGGGAGGGAGAGGGAGGGGGGGGGGGGGGGGAGGGGGGGAGGGGGGGGGGGGGGGGGGGGGGGGGGGGGAGGAGGGGGAAGGGAGAAGGGGGGGGGGGGGGGGGGGGGGGGGGGGGGGGGGAGATCTCCACAAAACAAGTTCTACAGAGCAGTATTTCCCCACCCACAGTATACATTTTTGCTGGGAGACGGGAGGGAGCAAAAACATGGACTGTCTGGAGGACAACACGGACCGAATAGAGAAACAGAGTAATGAACAGGCAATACAGTGTTCAATACAGAACTCATGACTGAGCAAACGGATCAGAATGGCGACGGTATTTCAGGAGATTCACACCCAGCGAGAATAAAGGAGCCAATTTCCAAAGAGTACCCCCCCCCCCCCCCCGATGATCCTCTTTAAGCCGTGCGAATGGTGGCCCCCCTGCTCCCGACGCTCTGACGCCGACTGCACGGCCACAGAGCCGCCGATCCCGGACGTCTCGCGCCGGCGGAAAGCTCCCATGGGTGCCGGAGGACCAGTGCTGATCTAGAGCCCCATCGATCACAGCAGGAGCAGAATTATTTAAAAAAAAAAAAAAAAACTGTGATCCAACAACAGAAAGCCAAGAACAGGCATGTGAAACTACAGCCAAAAAACCCATCACGGCACCCAGCTACTTCCTTTCAAGAATATCTGCTCATACAGGTGTTTAATTAGAATATTTAAATCAAAATATGCTTTG
Source organism: Cryptomyrus ogoouensis (assembly GCA_025773925.1). Taxonomy (NCBI): domain Eukaryota; kingdom Metazoa; phylum Chordata; class Actinopteri; order Osteoglossiformes; family Mormyridae; genus Cryptomyrus; species Cryptomyrus ogoouensis. Next base: position 3,480,185 of record JAOYFF010000106.1, on the reverse strand, counting down.
AGTATCCCCCAAAACACATTCCAAAATAATTAAACATATCAAATCCCCGTTGTTGCTATAGCAGTTATGCCCAAGTCAAGGCCGCATGGGACTAGCATAGACTAGCGAGTTGCTTTCCACACGAAAAGATCTACAAGCAACAACTGAGTCTAATTTTCCATTAATGCTAAATTAGTTCACACACCAGACTTTCTGTACAAAAAGCAGCTTGAAGTCAAGGACAACTTAAAAATAATAACACGAGGCACCATTAGCCGTGGGGCGCTGTGCAGTGGGCGTGCGTCTCTGAACGGCTATGATTGCACAGCCAAGCCCCAGCAAGGAGGTGATGCACACCAAGTAATTTGGCCCAAGCGTTTGGCAATATCATGGCTTTAGCACTGGGATCTCACACCTGCAGGGCTGTGGGATCGAATCCCATACCCATCTGGATGTGCATGTTCTCCTCATCTTTGCATTTGTTTCCTCAGTACTCTACATCTTCCACCCGCAGTTAAAAACAAAGTTGACCCTAAACCACTGACAGAGTATGTGTGAGAGAGCCCCAGAGCAGACAGGCACCCCATTGAGGGTACCCACTGCCTGTGACCCTGGGGTTACAGGCTCACCGGAGCCCTGTCTTGGATCAACAGTTATGGAAAACGGATTAATGTAATACTTAGAAAGAAAAATGCATGCCAAAGGCATGTTGAAATGAGCTTCTGACGTAAACTGGACACCATCTACGTCGGCGGCTTAAGATGGCTAAGGTACCAGGCGAGGAGGAGAGCACTGGGGGGAGGAACACGTTCTGTACATTCAGAAAAACTTCCATCCATCCATCCATCCATCCGGCAGGATCTTAAATTACTCCAGATAAACATGCCAGTCAAGCCACATATCAATAACAAGAACAACAAAGCAAGACAGATGCATGTGTGAAAGGCGGTACTTCAGGGGCTCGCAACAAAGGAGCGTGACGCGGCCAGACGGAGCCGCAGCGACGCGCTGTCCTCGCACGTCTGCCCACGCGCCGCCACGAGCCGCTTAATGAGCTGGAACGGCGGCACGGGTTCAAGACGCGAGATCCGCTACATCATGGCCTGACGGAACGTGGCATGCTGGGAGACGACGGCGCTGGGCAGCCGGACCGGTCCATTATGCGCCACTGCTGGCATGCTGCTCTGCGTAATGCAGGAGACCACTGTTCAGATTAAGGAAAATGTTTCATATTTAAATAAATTCAGGAATGAGCTGAAAATAAATCAAAAAGCTAAATATTTGCTGAGGCCAGATGGGACAGGTTCTGCTGCCAGATTCTTAACATTCACGTTTTTTACCTCCAGCTCCATTATCTTGGTGTATCCGGGTAGGGACGAGGAACAACCAGAAACAAGACAGATGGACTGCATGACACTGAGCGTGCCATTGGACAGCCCAGACAGAGGACAGGACGTTTTGAAGGAATGCAGTGAGTGTCCATGTCTCTGTCTGTCTGATATAATATGATTAGTTACTTGTGCCATCCTGCTGGTGAGTACAGAGGGACAGATTGACGGATAGATGGATGGACAGATGAATGGTTGGATGGATACGCATCCTCGAATGACAACATTTTCTTGGTGACTAAACGAAACGGGTTTGGGAGTACAGTTCGGTGGGCGGGGTGGATCGTCAAAACTGACCAGTTAAAGAAAATAATGGAAATACTTAGTGAAATGTGAAACTTGCCTCTGGGGGGAAAGAAATGCAATGTTAAATGGTGTGATTTTATCCTGATCAGACACATGTAGAATCGACAACAAAAGTTCTATTTGAATGAAAGTTCTCTGCAGTCATGAGAAGATGCACACTTCTGTATTCATTGTGTTGTCACGAAATGGGATAAGGACACAAACTCATGGCCGGTTTATTTAAAGAGAGCCGGGAGAAGCATTCAGATGAGACAGCTGCTGTACTTGGGATTAGGTCTCAACTGGCACTAAACTGGCAGCCTGACATGGAACCAACTCTTCACTCGTCCCACTTGAGGACGATGTGCCCAGGGAAAGGTAAACGTCCCCAAAAAACAGCAAACGGGTTAGAGGTAGTGGAAGGCTCTGCCGGTCAGTCCCTGCATGTGATTGGATGATCACTGGTTCCAGTCCCATGGGTGTCACCGTTGGGCCCTTGAGCTGATCCTGTCTGATCCTGTTCTCACATCCTCACTTGTACGTCGCTTTGGACAAAAGCATCTGATAAATAAATAAAATTTAAAAATGTAATGGGTCAGACACCAGACAGAACTGCAAGTGCAAGAGGGGGGAGTGAGATCTTGGGCAATGTGAGAAGAGTCAATTAATTCATAATGTGCTGCTTTGCTCCAGAGTTCAAGCAGCTAGATATTAAGTGTTTTACGGTTAAGCACCAGGCAGATACGTCTGGGTACAGCACATGCTCGGAACCGCAACACTACTAGGTTTGTCATCGAATTACATGGTTCTTAGATGAAGCAAGTTTGCATCTTCCTGACAAGAGAAAGACAAAGTTTACTCAGATTATAGTGGATATAAAACCCTCTCAGGTAAGTGCACCTGAAGCAAGCAAGGTTTTAACACTAATATCTAACTGGCTGCTTACTTATGCTAATAGCTGTATATTTTCCGCATTAGATGTAAATATATATCATAGGACAAAGAGGAACAATCAAGAGCAGGACTGGGCCAGGCAAACCATGAAATCCAAAACACGCTAAATGAATTCCGAGGTTCTTCTGTCGACTGGTATTTGCATGCGGTTTTGCATGCAGTTTTGCATGCGGATATGCATGTGCCACTACAAAGGGCTCCCTGTCCATGAGCAGAGAAGATGAGCACTGGCCGGTGCCTTCGACACTCTTACCCAGGGCCTGGACACAGAATTAAGTGCATTTTAGCATAGTAGCGAACTGGCAGAGCAGGTGGATAAGGTTTTTTATAGAATGCTTTCTATAATCTTGAAACTAAATGGCACAAAGTCAGCCTGGTCGAGGAGCTCGCCGGCTGGCAGTTGTCTGAGCAGAGCCCAGCCTCGCCTACAGAGGGGAGACAGACCCTCTACCGCCCACACGCACATCGCAGCTGGTCCAACACATCCAACCAGAGTGTTGCCCAGCTCATCCAAACTCCTCCTCCGCTCCCTGATCGAGTACGAGTGCCAGGCTCACAGACACGCCTCTCTCTTCTGGCACAGGAATACATCCCCCCCTTTTAAAACCTCTGCTTCTCAAAACATGGTCCTGAGATACTGTCCAGGCCAACTGAGAGAAAACAGGGCTTAAGATACTTCAGCTAGTAGAATAGTTAGTTCAATCAGGAGCATGTGTGAGAGTGTATGGTGTGTGTATGTGTATGTGTGCCCTGCTATGGGCTGCTGTCCCATACTGGGTTGTTCCCTGCCTCGGGGATAGGCTCCAGACCCCCCTCGACCCCAAGTGGGTAAAGAAAATTGTTTGGATGGATGGATGGATGGATGGGGAGCTTATAGATTCCTTAAGGCTGACAGCCAGGGGGTCAACGAAGCAGGATTTCTCAGTTACCTGGGTTAACTTAAGATAGAAGTCAAGATTGCCAAATAAGAAATTAGGTAAGGAGCATTCCTATTGGACAGTCATGACTTGTAGCGTACGTTAACCCAGCTACCTGAGAAATCCTGCTTTGTGAAACAACCCCCTGCACTTGGGCTGAGAATGACAGGCAGAGATACAGGGGAGGAGGACGTGAGACTTCTCAGGTAGAAGCTCCATCCCTGGTGGCACTGGCACGCTGGCTGTCTAGCCCCATGAACAGCCTGGGCTCATCATGACATTTTATTTGCTTTGCAGATTCTTTTTTTTTTTTTTTTTTTAAAGGAGGGAAAAAAAAACACATTACCCTTTCACCCACATAAAAGGCCTAGATACCTGCTGAAACACTGACTGCGAGCCTATGAACATGCCATCATGTTATTTGTTTATTCCCAAGGGAGTTCCTCGTCCCTGGGGCCCAGCACACTGACACGAAAAACATGCCCAGGCAGCAGGCCGTCGGCTCGCAAATGAGACTGTGAGGAAAACACGAGTGAGGCGGCAGTAAGCAGGCTCAGAGCGCAGCCAGGCCATCCTCCTGCACTGTCTGGCTGACAGAAATGGGCCTCCCTCCCTCAGAGAAAACACCTCATTATGGCCTCACAGCAGCCGTGGTTAACCGGGGAAAGGGGCAGTCACGGCTGCTCTGCCCCCCCCATCCCCCACACGCCTGTCGCCTGCCAGCCTCCACGGGATAATCCACTTAGCGGCATGAAGAATAACAATCCCGCAGGCAAGGGGATGAGGCCTCTTCCTCTGTGTTTATTACATCAGCGGCACGAGGCCCACCTTGATAGCCGGGAAGCGGGATTTAATCACCGCTGCCAGGACGGGCTTGCCAGTCACCGCCACCTCGACCCGGCCTGACAAGGAGGCCCCCCACCCCACAAAGCCCCAATCCCAAATTTCCAAATTCATAAGCTATGATTACTTGTTAACATTTTTAAGTTGCACTAGAAAGAGAGAGAGAGAGAGAGAGAGAGAGAGAGAGCGAGAGAGAGAGAGAGAGAGAGAGAGAGAATAAGGGAGGAAAGGAGAAAGAGTGGAAACGTGGACACACGTGTGAAGGGGCGACAGGACTGTAGTATAGAGCAGGAACCCACTCCAGCACCGGCAGACACACACACAGACACACACAGACACACACATGCTCAAACACAGCTATGATTACTTGTTAAGTTGCACTACAGAGAGAGAGAGAGAGAGGTTTTGATTAATTCACATCGTTCTGCAAAGCAGGGCAGGTGAATAAGCAAAAATGCAATAATATTAATGGAAGGTGAAATATCACTGCACAGCAGACAAACACGACTATCATATGTGAATAAAGTCAGGGCAGAATTAGTGTCACGAAACCTAGAACTGGGGTGTGACAGGAATGAGGCATTTATTTTACTGTATTATCACCCTGGATTTTATCCTAACAATCACGATACAGTGAGAGCGGAGTCTGCCTCTCTGACTTCCCTGAACCTGCAAGGCCTTGCGTCTTACACGGCTCTGAGGTCTCATGCCTAATACCCCGTCTATAGGAACCCAACAGGTGAGACAACAGCTGCAGGTTCCGGCGGGCAAATCTAGGATTACCATATTTTGCTCATTTAAATCTGTAAACGCCGGTGAGAATGCTGGAGAGTGCTGGCACGCTCATCCCGGGAACCGGCTAATCGATGGCAGGGATACAACTGTGCCACTTCATAACAATTTCCCCACTTGCACCCTTTCTTTATCCAAGAACTGCACCTGTCACAGGCTTTCAACCCCTTTGCAGCTGAAGCAAAGCAGTGGCAAAAGGAGGTGGGAAAAGCTTTGGTGAATACGCATAAGCTGCACTAGGCCGGTACAACGTGTAATGTTAATATCTATAATCACATGTTATACAAATGCAACTGTCACACTGCAAGACAGCCAGCAGGGTTAAGACAGGGTTAAGTTTCAGTACAATGTGTTTACTCTGTCACAAGAAACAAAACTTAACAAGCTCTGGAATTTTAATGATTAATCCTTTTGAAAATTATCTAGTATTAAAAAAAACAAAACAGTCTAAAGTTTAGCAGCTGCTTTTGTATGAGCTCTGCATGCACTCTATAAGCCAATCATAATCATTCTTGTCCTGGGAGTTGCACTCACTCGTACAGTGTGGCATGTTTGAGAGAGTGAGGAGAAGAAACAAGAACTGGTCAGACATTCATTTTTGCTGCGTGGAAATATTTTGCATTCCATAGAGACAATATTGAGTAAAAGCAAGTGATTCCTCGGCACTGATTTGTGACTGTTGATAAACCAACAGCAACATCAACCAACTTATTTGATAATTTACGCTTCAGAATTTAGTTGTTACCAGAGTACGAACTACTGATTTGCTATTTCCACTTAAGACAGACTCTTGATATATAAATTATAGCCAAATAGAAGCTATTTTGGACAAACTTTCAGCTCCTTTCAGTTTCTTATAAGTATCGTAATACCGCAAATTTTTCAATAATTTCACAATGGAATTTTCTTCAGTATTGTCCAGTCACACACTGCATTCTGTCCTACCAAACCTCAGAGCAAGACCTGAAGCAGCAGAACATGACTGAGCACGGGCAGACTGCTGCAGACGGTCAGTGCGGAAGTACGTACATCTGTGGCCTAGTTAGCCAGCCTAACGCCCTGCTGAGGAGGGACAGAGGACACACACACTGACGGAGATGCCACTAAGAGCATTAAGCGCACAGAGCAGAAAATAACAGCAGCAGGACATTGCGCAAGCTAAAAAGTGAAATTTTACTGCATTAAACACTTGCAATAATTGTATTTATTGGGTCATCCAAGCAAGGGGTAGTTTGCTTGCACTGTTGACTCTGGATTCAGCAGCATTAAAACCATTTCGGATTTTTATTTTACTGTCCATTTAGGCCCTACTTCAGCAGTGGTTCTGTATTCAGGTCAAAAAATGACAGAGTGACTCTGAAGCCAGGGTGTAACTACAGCCTGAACTGACACACTCCCTTTGCGTTTGTGTACGATTAACAGGGCAATTCTTCCCATTTAACCTATGGCCATGCTTAAAACACCCCAAAACCTTGTCTACACAAGTAGGAAGACCATCCCTGTTCAGTAAAGCTACCCATTCAAAACCATACTAATTATTCCTGTCCCTAAATGCAGCCGTGCACATTTACACACAGCAGAGGCACTGCAGTATGTCACCAGCCCTGGCTCCAAATGCTTCCTCAGACATGATCCATTTCTTGGTGCTGTTGCACATCCAACCAACACGCACATCTCTAAAAAGGAGTGAGCATTTCAATAAAATGAGATACTTTTCATTAAAACAGGTGCAGCTTCCCCTGCACAGGCCAACAGCCTGAGCTCCACTGCAAGTGATAAAAACATGCTACTATTCAAACAGTTGTAATTGACTAATTAAATGCTAGGGCCCTTCACTTAAACACCTAATGCACACCACAAATAAACCCAATTAAAACTGATAACGACTGCACTCGTTAACAAGTTTCTGTCCACATGTAATGGGTGCATGGAAAGTAAGTAAAATTATACATACAACAGGGGAGGGGGGAAATAAACAATCCGTAAATGTCCAGGTCAGGCACTGGGTAAGCCTAGGGGATGAGCTCCATACTGCGACCCCCGGGTAACACATGAAGAGAAGGCCTGTGGCAGAGCCAGAATGGCAGGCGGAGTCACCTGACCATGAGGAATCTGCAGCCTGGGGTCCTCATTTCGGCCCGGCGGCTCGTGCATAACCCTAATTCCACATTACAGAGTCTGGCATGCTTCAGTGCGACGTGGCGGAACAGAAAATAAACAAACGGATAAATAAATAAAACAGACGGATTCCTGGTGAGAGGATAATAGATGGAAAGCTGAAATACAGCGACTACGAGCAAAGTATGAAAATTATACTCGGCAAGCTAGAGTTTGAGACTATATTCAATAACGGATTTGAGAGTGTGGGGGTGGAAAAAGCCCCCCCCCCCCCAAAAAATAAATAAAAGGGGGACAGATTTCAAGGGGTTAACGGTAATGTTACATTTACATTCAGAAAGCGGTCGCTCACACAGCCCACACGGCAATCCGACTGTGACGCCCAGAATCCCGAGCGTGGGGGGAGGGGGGGAGGGGGTGGGCTGGAGAGAAATTTAATTAACCTTTTAGACGCCCTGGAAAGGCACTGAGAAATAATCATGCTTTCCCCTTCTAGTCAATTTCCTGTTAGAGTGGCGAGAGCCTCGATCATCTCGCCGAGGCCGGCTTCCAGGAACACATCACTCTACTTACCTGCTGTGATTGACAAACACAATGGGATCTTTTTCACATGCAAAACAATTTTATTTCATTACAGTCTGGGTTTTTGTTCAGATTTATACCTTAAAATAAATAAATCTTCTCATGAAAAAATAAGATAGAAATCGCTACTTTTAAAATATATCTCATGTGCTGAGGCATAATACACACTGATTTAAATAGAGATGAAAGTCAGCACTACCAAAACTGTTAAAATTCAGATAATCATATACCTATTTGCTTACATTAACTGGTACTTAATTTATTTATACAGTTGGGAAATATTTACAGGAGTGATCCAGGCTAAGTATCGTTCAAAGGTACAACAGCAAACCTCTGTCAGGACACCTTTTGGTGCCGCATTTGAATCAATCATAGAGCACCAATCGCCCGCTGCACTCGATACCTGACATCTGGGTAGCGTATTAAATATCATTTGTGTAAATCCTGCATGACACTTTTCATTTGGGGGGGGGGGTGGGGCTAAAAAATAAATATTTAACTGATAAGCAGCAGTGGTGCCACCTGCTCACAGGAATCTGAAGGGAAGCAGACAGCCCTGTTTGAACACTAAGGGACGCACACTGAACTTAATCTGGTCTTTTTCAGGGCTGGAGGAAGAGCCGCCATTGTACCTGAGGGGAACCCCAGCTCTGCACCTAATGAATATGTAAATAAATAATCGTGGCGGCAGGGAGGATGGCGCCACCGCTCGAGGCCCCGGGCTGCCGGATCCCTTCTAATCTGGCAACGTACGTCCGTGTGCTCACTCGCTTTTCCGCTTCCCCAAGTCACCCAGTCCAGTTACTAGCCCCATGGGCCAGCTGTCCAGGCGGTCTGGTATCTCGGAGCGGCCTCTGGCTCTCTGCATGTCTGCCCTTGCTCGTGTTCCTGCCCTGAAGCCCAGGTCTACAGGGATGGACTCCAGCCCTTACTGACCCTAGACTGAATGGATGAATAATGAATGAATGAATAACTGAATTACAGTAATGAGGACATAAGTAAATCCGCATCTTGGCTCCATTTTCCTATGTTATGTGGAACCTGAGTGCCGAGTGCCGCCCCCCTGTCTCAGAGCAGGTAACCAAAACAGTTATGAAGGAATCGAGGCCTTCCTCTGAACAATGGCGTTCCATTGCCACACACAACGGCAGGCCTGTACCTCCATCTACAGGGTGTCGAGCTGCCGGTCACACCGCGCTCACCCTCCCTGACAACCATCCATCCATCAATCCATCCATCCATACCTGCTTGTCCTATGCAGTCACAGAAGCCCGGAGCCTATCCTGGAAGTTACTGGCGTAAAGCAGGAAATAATACCAGATGGAGCACCAACCAATCACAAACCAGTCCCTGACAACTATTAGCAGTTAATTTCTCACCCAAACTGGACTCCAGTGATACCTTTCTCCAGGAAAAGGCCATCAAATCTTTCCTTGGCCTGCTTTGAAACATCCGTCTATTACATTTTACTGCACACCAAGAGTTTTTTCCTCCCAGAAACGTACATTTGTATGGAGGCCAGACTTCATAAAAATGGAGACACCCCCCACACAGGACCGCAGGAGCAGGTTTAGCCAGATCGCAGCCAGCATCGCCCACTGGAAGAGCATCCTTCAGAAGACGCCGCCCCCAGGGACACACGCGAGGAACAGGCCTTTTAATTAGCTTAACTCACAGACAGCTAAACCCCGTTGGGGAAAAAAAGAGGGAAATATTTGAACAAACAATAAATGGCTCTGCCTGTTAACCAAGTAAGGCCTATAGTTTCCTCCCTGCTTAATTAAACTTTCTATTAAACCATTCTTTACTGGTTCACACAGGGTTAAAGCAGATGCAAAATGAGAAGATAGAATGGCCGGCGTAAAACCCATATAAAATATGTAGAATCCTCATGGTTTCACCTGCCCACCTCCAGAGAGAAATTGCAGTCAGCTTCACAGATGGTCTGGACCTGGTCAGAGATCAGTTTGGTCTGAAACTTGACCACAGTATCACCAAACACCCAAAGGTCTCCATCCCACCCCAGCTTCCACCCTGAGACTTTAACCTTTTGGCTCCACACCCATCTCCCATCCCCAGTGTCCTGCTAGGCAGTGAGAGACCCTCCCCACAGGAAACACATGTAAAAACGGGGCAGGCCACAGCAGCTAAAGGGAAGCCTTCGCTTGGCATGGCGGCACAAATTTTCCTGTAGCTCATGATACCTTTAACAGGCACATCAAGAGTGTTTGTTTTCGTTTCAGTACTAAAGAGAAACCATTTCCCCGCTAATCAGTGGCGGCAGCTATTCTCAGCCGACGATGTCACGGATGCTAATCAGACACACGCTCCCCCGGCTGAGCCTCACAGAAATCAGCCGCCGCCGCTGCATTCCTGCCGATCGGCGCGCACAGGAGGGTGTCACACGGCACGTCATCATGCACCCGCCTGCTGGGCAAAAGGGGGTCAACGCTCCACACTGCCTCTGTGCATAGTAACGCGTTTGTGCTTTATCCGCATGCAGCGTGCAATACAAATCACACACATACACACTGGGAGGGTAGGGGAGCCAGCATCTCTGCAGCAATTAAAGGCCGTTTTGAAGAACGGAGGCAGTCAGCTTCAAAAAGCTTCAAAACAGCTTTCAAATTCACATTGAGCGGATACAAAAAATAAAAAAGTTCTTTATTTCCTCCACGATTTTTAAGGTCTGGCTGAGGCCAGGGCTGGAGTGAGAGCCCCCTTTTCATGGAGAACTTCAGCAAAGTGGAGCGTGAGCAGAATCGCCTGTTCCGTTATGAAAGGACAGGAACATGAGAGGCTTGAGTTTGAGTTTTTTTTTGCCTCATTTATACCCCTTAAAGAGACGGGGGAGGTGGACAGGCACATTCAGCCAAAGACAAACCAAGACCCCAAAGAAGACAGACAGTCCCTGCCGACTGGACAGGACAAGTCAAGGGCCAAGGGCTCGCAAAGCATGAAGGATGACAGCGGCCCTTACTGTCATCAGCCAACCAGTGCCAGCTCACGTGGGCATCCCTTAACCCTGAACAGCACACAGGCAGTCTATTAACCCCTCAGCCAGCTTTACCACTGCACCGCTCTTACCACTGCACCGCTCTTACCACTGCACCGCTCTTACCACTGCACAACCTTCTGGTGAGCAGGGAATCCCACAATTATTCCACTATAACATAAAGCCAAGTACATGACAAAGTCTGCCATTCACGTTGGACTCAAGCCAAAATGGACTCAAGGCTCTTTTATACACTGACTAAATTCTCAAATTTTTGTGATTATGACCAATTTCTGCTCTCACGATCGCCCGTGGTTGAGACGGATCACTAGGCAGAGCAAATTACAGTCGGCTCTGCACCCACTGCTCCAAATGTCACGTCTCTTTTCAGCCCCTTAACTCTGCAATGGCTGCTTTGATCTCCCAGCAAACGGCGAGAGTCACTCCAGGGCCAACGCACCCGCTCCGACGGGGATGCCGCGATGAATCGCTTCCTGAAAAGACCCTGCTCCGTTCCTCTAGCAAACTCGAGTTGAGCTCTGTCTTGGCTTTGTGTGCTTTTCAAAGGGAAATTCAGTGGCCTGTGTGAATTACAGCACACAGTAACACAATTACAATTATTCATTATCCCACCCTCCATTCCACATAACAAGCCCCCCCCCCCACCCCCTATCTCCCCAGCTGCTCCCAGAATTGCAACCACTTTAGTGCCCCTTTGATGGGAGATCCATTAGGACTGAAAGACATATTTGGTACATTTAGAAAAAAAAAAGAAAAGAAAACAATCCACAGTCTAACTGCATTCATCAAATTTCTCTCACCCTGGGAACTAACTAGAATTTAGGCAGCAGGATCAGTAAGAAACACATCAAAACATACTACAGCAAAACACTAGTCTGCTCCCTCCCAGATGAACTAATTGCTTGTTACCGTCATAGACCACCCACCCCCCCCCTTTTTTTTTTTTGCAAACACAATATGGAAATGCACACAGAAACAATATGGAATCCATTAATATAAAGATCTTTCTTCTTTTTACCAGACAAGGAGCAAATGAAAAGATTTTTAAACCTAGCAGAAGCACACCCCCCCCCAATCCAAAACAGGGGTGAGGTGATGCTGGGGGGGGAAAAAAAACCGGGAGAACCAGCATTTCATCTCCACGACAATGATGCTGCAAACAGATAACGCAACATATTGTGCCACTGTGAATAAACCACCTGCTGAGCACATCACGCAAAATGCCCTAAAAAGCCAAACACGACTAAGAGACGTTTCTACAGAAGACCCACGCTCGCCTTCCACACGGCCTAGCGAGGCAGCGACACATGGCAAGGGTACAGCCTGCGAAGGCTGGGAAAGGAGGGTCAAGTAATCCTGCAAAAGAAAGAAAAGAAAAAATCTCCCATCATACCCACCACCTCCAAAGAAACAAAACATATTAAGAAAATAATTTAAAACGCATAAAAGAAAAGGACTGCCCGAAACAGCAATGTGAACAGGCAGCACTGTGAAGGTCGCCTGCCTGAAGGGTTCATGGTCACTGCCCACCAAGGAATTCCACCCCCCCCTAAAATTAGAGGTAAACAAAGTCACATGACCTACAAACAGGTTCCTCACCACACTGTCATGCATATGCATGTTAAAAAAGTATTTTTTGCCTCTTTCTGCTAAATATTTTGAAACTATCAGACAAATTTCACCACGTGTACATATCCCGGAGGATTTGTGGATCACTTCCCATCTATGTGTGGATCGCGTTACCTTTTTATTTGCAGAATTCTTGTCCATTTCGTACCGCAGCTGATTTGTAAAAAAAAAAAAAAATCCATAAACATGATGTGCAGCTGAGATATATATCGTTATCGGGATATTAGATGACTTATATCGTGATATGAGATTTTGGTCGTATCGCACAGCCCTAACACCAACCCAATATTACCAAGCCGAACATCTACCCAGGAAGTCATTTGCACAATTTGGAGGTGCTGGGTGAAGCAGCTGCCACACTTCAGCAGCCGCCATGACCCCATCACCGCTAATGACTGAAATATGACAGACGAAATATTCATACAGAAACATTTCTATGTGCTGGCATGCAGTTACTGGACATAATAATAGTGTCAAGCCTGCACAAACGTAACTGGGACATTTCTCCTCCAAATGACTTCTAATTATTCAGTTTTCCCAAAAAGGGAATTCCGTGTCTTCGTTTTCCATACTGCTCTGCAGCCGGCATCAGCTCCTCCAATAACTTTTTCTTGCTGGGGAAGCGGACTGCCAGATACCCGCTTCAGGTGCCACAGATCAAAGCTGCAGTTGCATCTCATCAGAAGGTGAGCTCTGTCCTTGCCTGAACAGGAGCTCAGGTTCATAAACAGCCCGCCCCCCAACCAAAAGTACAGATCTGAAGCCCTTCAAGCTTTGGCTAGATGAGGCCCTCGGTAAGCATGTACTACACATACATATAAAGCATTAGCATTTAGATTGGCTGTGCGGTCAGAGGCTACATTTAAGAGCTGTGGACGACTCCGGTGAAAAGGGAAAATAAGGACGGCTGACGGAAGAAAGAGAGCAGACAATGAAAAAGAGAGAAAAGAAAACACATACATCTCAATCGGGAGTGCTGAGAAACAAGCCGCACGTTCCGAGCTAATTTAATCCCCCCGACGAAAGGCAGCCGGCACAGAGCTCATAATGTCAGAAATTGACCCAGAGCCAAAGCTTTTTCAGAGCATAACAATCAGTGACAGTGACAATGTACAGCAGAGAATTAAGCGTTTCATCAACAACTGCTTGCGGTATGCAACACCGAGACTTTCAAAGCCGGAAAGGGATTTATAAGCAAGACAAAAAAAAAAAATATATATATATATATATATAAATACAAGTTCTT
>JAOYFF010000106.1:3430612-3464622 GCA_025773925.1 Cryptomyrus ogoouensis | reverse complement strand
CCCTCCCCCCTTCCTCTATAAACGCCCCAACTTCCCCCCCCCCCCCCCCCCCCCCCCACAACCACCCACCCCACCCCCAACCCGGGCCCGGCAGTGGGAGCGTCCAGACATCACTGCCGCTTTTGTCTGTCTGGCTCCCACTGTGCACAGCTGACAGCAATCACCTTCACGGTAATTAGGAAGCGCACGCTTCCTTTTGGGGGCAATGCAAGCAAGCTGTGCGGGGCCAGGTACATCCGCTGTCGAGTGCTCGCGGCTTTAACCCCTTACGCCAGCCAGCAGCAGCACCCCTGCCCCCCTCCTCTATGCGGGCCAACATCGTGGGACACGCAGGGCTGCAGATTATCTTCAAACCATTTTTATCGTTAATAAGGAGAAATAAGGTTTTGTAGCTTGAGGATTCCATTCACACTACATGGCTGCAAATGTAATTTAAAAAAAAAAAAGAAGTAATTTTAAAATCGTTACACACAGGCATCTCAAAGGTCAGCTCATTTCAAATTTAACATTTGAAAATCAAGTTCATATATGATGACACGTATGAATAATTGCACTGCGTGTCAATCGCAGATCAAACAGAAAGTCAAAAATGGTCTGATCTGGTCTGTGTGACACAAGAGACCAACATTCCCCTCACCAGGCATGATCTGAGTGGAAATCTCACACAGGTGTGTTGGCCCACCATCATCTTTCCCAGGGTTTGTAAGCAGGCGAGATGTTCAATTCTGTTCAATTCTAATATAGGGTTTTGTGTAAACTCATTGTTGGGGTTCAGGTACATTAGGAACACATGACATTGCACCCGTCATAGACTTTACCATGTCCCGCTACACTGTCATACTATTAGCAACTTGTAAGCAAAGGCTGCAGATTTCAGCCACTGAAATGATTAATAAACTACTGGGTTGTATATGGCTAATTCATTTCAGACACTGATAAAAAAAAAAAAAGGTTCATTTCCATACAAACGTCACACTACCTGGCAAGGCAGTAGACATGATTCATGGGCACTTTATGGACAGCCAACGCTACAGTCAGAAATCTCACTAAGCACATCTGCTGCAGTCTCTCGGTATCGGGACGGAGCGGGCCGCACTGGCACTGGAGCACATGCCTCCATGGGGATGTGCTGACAGGGCGAAGGCTGGGCTGCTCTGGCTCTTTCCGTCCCCCATTCATTATTTGCCTCGCTGCCGGGGTCAGCGGGTCATCCGCTCAACTACGAACTCCGCGTGAGGAGTAACAGCATCAGACGGCAGCCTTTTGGAGTGCGAACCAACCAGATTCTGTGCATCTCAAAAGTAAAATCCGATGCATTCGAGTTGCTGTCAAGATCGCAAAAGCCTGACTAATTAACAGGAGAAATCGATGCAGCCTGCGATGCTTTTCTTAAATTCCCTGCAGCGCTTCTGCTCACCCTCCCAGGAGCATACGGGCGCCCACACTCCCAGGGTGCGCCAGCTTTCACTCATCCTCAACCCTTAATTGCTTCACTGGAGTAATTATGGGGATGCTGGGGTCATCCAACCTGGTGTTTCAGGTGTCACTCGAGCACTAATTAAAGCACACTACACTCCGAGGCGTGGCATGATCCCGGCTCACCTTCCAGCCGCTGCCCGCCTCTCGGTAGTACGGGAAGTTGTCGCAGATCCACTGGTAGATCTCACTGAGGGTCATCTTCTTCTTCGGCGAGCTGTTTATGGCGAAGGAGATGAGGCTGGCGTAGCTGTAGGGTGGCTTGCCGTCCCTGTGCTGCTGCGCCTCCTCCTGGTCGAGCATGGCGCCGCCTCCAGGGTCTAGCAGGGCGCCCTTCTTGTTGGAGCCCGGGCCGTGGCCCCGCGGCCCTCCGTCTGCCTTCTGGATGGCGGCCCGCATGGTCAGCTGCGGGAGCCAGTCCATGGAGGTCAGGCTGCTCTCCAGCTCCGACGTCATGGTGTCGACACGAGACGGCGTGGGGAAGGAGAGACGGAGGCCTCTGCTCAACACTCTCCTCCAGCACAGAAATCCAGAGGCAGCCTGCAATGAAGCGGGGAGCCATTTAATCTCACTGTAAAGGACATCGTCACTGGTAGGTTACGTATGCGGCAAGAAAACCAAAAATGTCCACTTTGTAAAACCTAAGCCTCAAAACTGTTCAAGCCCCTTTTCAAATAAAAGCATCAGTTACAACCAAAGGCACCAATAACATAAAAAATAAACACATCACCGCCAGCCATCAATGGGGACCACAGGATTATAATTTTACTTCCTGGCAAGCAGCTCTGAGGACAGATGGGAGTGGAATTTGGTTCATTTTCCTACACAAGACACCGCGGTAGCACTGGTACTGTTAGACGGGACCGCCACTGCACTCGTACACCGGTCGGACCCGCGAGAAACAATGGGGATAATCACGCCGAAATCTCATCAATGCTGGATGCATGAGATAAGAAGCCGCGCTCCACTGTCCAGGCCACTTCTAACACCCGACCCGCGAGGTGACTAAAGGCTGAGGAATCTGTGTCGACTGCCAGCCGGACCTGGGAAAGCGCTGAAGAGAAATCTCATTTCCACGGGGATCTAAAAGCCGGCGAGTGTCGCCTTTCACCACGGAGGGGGACGTGTCTGTCGCCTTTTCACACTGCAGGGGAGGCGGTGTTCCCATAGCTTCTCCCTCCTTGGGCTGTTACAGAACACGGCCGTCGGTGAGCAGCTCGAGCTGCGGTGTTAACTACACATGTAACCCTACTGCTGTGATTTGAAGCTGCACGCCTCTGCATCTCCCTGTGCTCCAAACAACTGTTCCCATCCTGAAAGTCAGCCACCTAAATGACTTTGCCTTTGTATGCTGACACTTTCAGCTGCTCGACCACAGAATCTTTTCAAATGATACCCCTTTCTTCCATTTGTACAGCCGGTTAATTTGATGGAGCAATGTGGGTTAAGTACTCTGCTCAAGGGCTCTCCAGCAGGACATCGGCACCACATTACGAGCAGCTTCCAAAACTAACATTTAATTGGAGTATTGGTAGCAGGCCGGATCATTTACAGTGCGAGTTGCTCAAGAGTCAACATCATTAACCGATATGCTTCCTGAAGTTACAGAGGCAGATCCCAGATTTAGATTTTCACTTTTTCATTTAGCAGTTGTTTTTTTCCCCACAGGTATGGATCTTTCAAATTATGACACCACATCTAGCCCCCAGGTGTTACTGGGAGACGACATTTCAGATTCAACCCCTGAGGAGAAAGACAATAATGCATAATCTTTGCATACTTTTGTGCTAAATGCAGCAGTGTTTGTGATCTTTGATTACGCCCAGTTGTTTAACTCACATTTACCCCGCAAAACGAGTTACTGCTCTTACCCGCTGAGATAAGTCTGAGCGACACTATCCCGAGGTCCAACGGCAGAGCCCAACGTGACAAGTCCATCTCCGTACGGAGATCCCGTTAAAAAGCATTACGAATTAAATGTCAGAGTCCAAATGGGCAATTTGCAGTTTAGGAAACAATCTGTTAATAAATACATAGAAGATAATGCTTTGTCGCAGTCACATGGCACCGCACCGACGACCGACAGGCGAAGTGCCACGAGTGCGATGGCTCTGTCCTGACGTAGTAATGAAATGGCCCGTGCGGGCGGGCGGATGCGAAGTGGCACACGAGCCGGCTCCGTGCTCCGCAGGATGGCAGAGCCTCGGCTCGCCGGCGCCAGTGACTTCAATTTGCACTTAACCACCTTGACAGGCCATCAAGACAACCTGCGAATGCTTCAGATCTATTTGAATGCAGAGCCTGAAAACACTTCACAGGTATCTTAGCGTGAACACGAAGGCGAGAAGGGGCACAGGGACCCAAAAACCACCCAAGAAACACAATGCACAAGACACAACATAATTAGGTGATTTTTTTTTTTAATAAGCAAGGTGGGATGGGGGGACAAAAAAAATAATTCTAAATTGATTGCACAAAAACTTACAGCTGTGGAATTGAATAATACACTGTATCTAGGACTGCATAACATCACTTAAATATTTCATGAGTGGAAAAACCCCAGGGAGAGACAGGCAAACATCTTGACTGTCAGTTTGGCACTTAAGAATGCTCAGAAGAGAAAAATAAAAAAAATACAAAAAAATTGGCCTCCTCCAGAGCTTAACTGTGAGCCATCGCTTTTGAACGAGTCTCACTCCTTGCCATGGAAATTAACGGTTCTCAGAGTCCTGGGCTTCACTTTTGGCCCTGATGCCAAACTGTTGTGTCAGATTTCACCAAAACAAGCCATTCTCAGCTTCCAACCCGCCATGATTTTATTATTCCAAGTACTATACTTACTTTTTTATTATTATTTCAAAATGTCAGGCTGAATCAACCCATCACCCGGCACATATTTAAAATTCAGAATGAGTAATGCTATTATGCAGTCGAGCCCATGAAACCTTAAACGATTCGGTTCAGAGTGGGTACTGCAGTTCAAAGTACTGCCCTTCTTTAATGTGATTAATTATATCAGGCTCTTGCACAAAGGAACGTGGAGTTAGCGTTTAACCATCTGGCTTCAGGCATTAAAGAAATCACACACAAAGATAATATTCACTAATTTATTGGGTTTTTTAAACGAATCTATTTTTATTTTACGGTTAGATATCCGCCACCTGTGCTCAAATGACCTTTCCCAGTGCTGTTAATAAGGTTTGAACTTAACCGTATCCTGCACTCATTCACAGTCCTGACCTCCTACTGCAGAAATGGCCACCTAACCAGCCATCTCATAAAGTGCCATCTATCAACAGGAGTAGCTGGCTTTGTGATCCACATCAGTATTCATCGCGCTCTGCCAACACGAGGACATTCCTGAAACACAAAATGGTAATAACGTTGCTAATTATCTCAATGTGATGAATTCTTCTGCTATCAGTCAGACCTTTAAGTAACATCCTGGTGCAAAGAAACTTCTACACACTCAAGAAAACCGCAGTCACTCTCTTTCACCCAGTAGCTGCTGAAATGTGCCATGTTGGATGCTGGGATAAGTACTGATAACATGGGGTACCGATTACCCTGGGCTGTTGGGAGAACACTTCTGAAAAGTTGAAGTTCATATCCAGAACAAGTGGTTAACACTGTTGCCCCACATCTCTGGGACCAGGGTTCGAGTCTCTGCCATGGCTCCATGTGTGTGGAGTTTGCATGTTCTCCCCATGTCACTGTGGGGTTTCCTCCAGGTACTTTTTATAAAACCGAGTTGTCCATTGTGGGGACTGGAAAAATGTCCCCACAAGGTCAAAATAACAGCTTGATATCACATCGTGGGGACATTTGGTTCTCACGATGTAATATATACACAGACACACGCACACAGACCTTCTCATTTCTCAGGTGTCCCGAAGCAAAGGGCCTCAACTGGAAAAACACGATTATCCGAAAAACCTCTCAAAAACCCAGTTAAAACGGATCAAGGCCACACTGTTGAAAGAGGCGCCTGAAACAGCTTCCTCTGCCTATCCTGTGTTCCCCACATAATTAAAATTCACATTTAAATGGAAGCTCTAATAAAGATGCGATTAAACCGTTAATTTCTGCAGATCATCAAGTATATAATGTAACAGCCACCCCAGGAAACACCAAGATCTGGGTTGGACTTTGCCCCAGGGGTTAGGGAAGGAACAGAGCGAGGTTCTCCCGTTAAGGTGCGGCTCAGCAGCGATCACGTCCCACATGCTGACCCCACAAATGTCACTTTTCCACTGCCACCAAGATTCGAGCCATAGCGTGAACTGATGGTTTTCTATTGTAAATTATCCAAGCCATAGCCAAGCCGTGCTCACGCTGACATTCCCTGCTTACTAAAAGGGTGGAAAGCGTGACCAAACAGAGCCAAATCATCACCATCTGATTGGTAGAAATGAACTGAGTTTTCTGCACATAAATTATTAAAGAATATATATTATTCATTATTAATTAGAGATGCACTGATCCAATATTCGGATCGGTATCGGCGCCAATCCAGACCTACTTGACGGATCAGGTATCGGCCATACATGACTGATCCACATCCGATACTTACTTATATAGTCTCTAAAAAGATAGATTTAACAGGAAATAGGAGCTATTTCCCATCTTAGACGTGTTTTTTGCGGCATTCAAGCTGAACATGCTGCCACTTTGTTTTTTTGCTACTGTGTGAGCGCAGTGACTTCTGCCAGAACATCAGGTAAGAGGGTAACGATCTGGGAGTATTTTACCAAACCATAGTATACCAAAATGGTATTATGTGATGTGCTCCACTAACCAAATTTAATAAACAAAGATATGGCAAGTTTATACAGATTACTGACTTTTGAGCGTCATAAAATGCCTCATTAATATTTTAGGCGTACTACTAATCTGATTAACAAATTGTGGGCATAAATAAATGTCCATTTAGTACCAAAAATCTGGCATTCGGGTCAAACGTTTCACCCATCATCTGAAGCCCTGGTGATTATTGTGCATGCGCGAAATAATATCGATATGATATCTCCCGGCCCCAGGCTGAGGCATCACCTGCAGCATGGCTGCACTTGGGTTCCCATCCCTGAGGTGGGTCATCATGTGGTGGGTGTGGCAATGCACTGTATCAGTGTGCACTCCTTACCTCTCTACATAAAGTACTATACAACAGCTGAACTGAATGGAATTTGTAATGCAGATTTACACAAGCAAATGCTAAAGTTTGATGCTAACATAAGACGGCAATTCTCACAGACTTGCTAGTGGAAATAAGTACATAATAAATCATAATGTACACCAAGTGAACAGCTCGCTTTGATTTTCCACTGCAGTAGGGTCGGCTTGGTAAAAGAGTCACTTCGGTTTTCCATCACTGTCGCTCTCCAAACCTGGCAACGCTTTTACCAAGCTGACCCCACTGCAGTGGAAAACCGAAGCGAGCTGGAACCATGCTGGAACTAGGCTCTCTTCACAGCATGACTCGGGCACAGCTCGGTTCCTATATGCCAGTGGAAAAGCGCCATAAGATACTGGTGGGGACCAGACCCAGGAACAGCCCACCCTGTCCTCAGGGGTCGGACCAACTAACCGTTCCATGTGCATTTTTTCCTCCAGATGTCTTTACAGGCAAGACTGGCAGACCTTCACTTGATATTGGCAGCAATGACAATGTGCACAAAAGATACAGAATTCGGCAGCAGATATATTTCTTTCCATACAGTGACTTTCTGCAAATAATAATCTAGGTTCTGTTCATTCCACAGGCTGCCATGATGAGTCAATTCATCAATAACACAGCATAACTGTAAGTGAGTGGAATGTTGCATTTATAGTGACAAAAGAGTTTAATAAGGGCGTAATACAAATGGCAAGCAGAAGGGCTTCCAAGCGATGACCCTCAGTGGAGACGGACGTCTACTTCACCAAAGAAATGAGAAACTCACACGGAAAAAAATCCAGCTAACATTCAGACCCCTGTTTCTTATGAATATTCAGAAGGCAGCCACCATAATAAAAGCTTCTGGCTTCTGAAGCGGCTTGAGTGTTTCTAGTAAGAAAGTTAACTTTCTCAGCTATCTGCAGGGCTTATCTGTTTGCTGATGTATAGACAAACCATTGTGGTGTAAAAGCTATTAAAAAAAAAAAAACTCATAACTGACTACCAGAGCGTTTCCATTAATAATATTTGTCAAGCTTTCAACTATCATTTCCCACACAGATTTTTAATCTGTATGGCATGTATGGGGCGTGGGGTAAAAATCTGACTGAGACCGTGTGCTCATGGTAACATTCCGAGGCTTTTGAGCTGATAAACATGACATCACCTGTGACAAGGAGCAGCCTGCAGTCATCACTAAAGGAGCATGTTTTTTTGGAAATGAGATCCTTCAGCTGCAGCTGGCTCTTTCAAAGCTTATACAGGCCATGAGATTTGTCCAGATGAAAGAACAAAGAAGATGGCCATTCTGCCAGTCAGCACAATGTTTCCAGCACACACATATACAGGAGGCTGCAGTTAACATTCCGACTGGGTCTGGGCCAGGTGATATTACACATGACCCAAAAAAGACAGAACACATTCATCTCCTAGGATCTCAAAAGGGCAGTTCCAAGTCCTTATTATCAAAATGCACCTCAAGATCTATGGCCCATCCTGCCATCTTGCCACCATGGGTCAACAAACTAACTCCATTTGGAACTCCCTCCATCACATGAGAAGAATCACTCCAAATGGTTCTTGTGTGGTTCCCCAATGGTGAAATGAATTGCCAAAAAACGTCTGGTCATCAGACTCCCTCTCTACCTTCAAGAACTCATCTGTTCCATGAATTCCTGTACTAGCCCGACGTCTCTTTACTTTCAATGAATGTTCTTAATGTTGCGATTCTGCTCCGTGAATAGTCTCATTAGGGTCTTGCTTACTTATTGAGAAGTTATCGTGTAATTGTTGTTGTGAAGCTGTGTAGCTCCCGCACCAGCTACTGCTTATTCTTGTACCTGAGCATTCATTGGTAGCTCAGCCTAGCTAAACTTGTACATTGCTTTGGACAAGTGATGACAAACTGGAGGACCTCTCCTGGACCAGGTTCGAGCACCTTGAGGTCACAACATGTTAGGTCGGCCACACCTTGCAAAACTGAGTCAAGATAAACAGGAGGCAGCCTAGCAACTAAGTCCCGCAGTCGTGGGCGAAGCTCGGGTCTCGCTCTACGCCGCAACGGCATTCTGCGTTTCTGAAAAGACTGTGTGGGTGGGGGCGGGGCTGGGTGGGGACCACCCCCTCACCTATGACACGGCCGTTTAGAAATCCCTCATTTTTTCCAGGCCTCAAGGTACAGACCAAGGGAGGAGCATCTAAAAAAAAAACAAAAAACAAATAACTAGAACAGGCTTTAGGGAAAGAAAAAAAGAGACACCCCAATGACTCATCTTTTAAAAAAAAATAAAAAAAAAAAAAACAGCAGACACTGTAAAAGCCAATGGGCAGCTTATGCATGGCTAAGGCCTGTTTAAGGGTTTTACAAATTAGTGCTAAAGACTGTGCTCAGGAAGAAGACGAAGGCGACGCGCTCCATGCTTCCTCGCACGTCCGGGATGCGCTCGCCTAACTGGCTATAATCTAAAACAGATTTCCCGCAGACGTCCCATGCTGTGCAGGCAAGCAGCTCTGTGCACAAGACATGCTGCACTGGCGGCACAGACAGGACAGCCCCTGCGCCCCGAGAGAGAACCCCAGCGTGAGCCTCCTTAGGGCAGAATAATCCCCCCACATTCCCTCACGGACAGCCGAACATCACAGTTGGCCTGACGTATTAAAAGCGCATACTCCCATCTCCACAAAAATAAACAGCCCCCCCCCCCTCCATAATTAACCTGGCAATCATTCTGCGGTATTGGGGGAGGGGGGGGTTGGCTTGGAGAGGAAGGGCTCTGAGGACACAGGCAGCGTCATCAGTGCATTATGCAGACGCACCTCAGGGCATGTGCCACTTTCAGAAGCGTTTATGAACAGGGCAGAGCTGAACCCTTATATTACTGATGAACTACAGCATCTTGCTGCTTTGGATCATCATGCGCACCTGCATTTTCCAGCCCCCCTCCCCCACACTTCTTTTTCTTGGGCATTGCTCTGACGCAGGGGTTCACAAACTTTTAATGCCTATGGACCAGTTTATTACGGCAAACAAAATTTCAAGGACCTGTAAAATGGAGGAGGTCAAATACCATCACTCCAGGAACAATTCTCTGGGGGTGGGGGCATTCACCAGGGATAAAAACATCAAGTAGGAAACCGAACATGAACATAGTTGCTTCTCGCCCATCCAATCAGAACACATGGGGGGAGAACGCAGACTTACCCTGAATTTTACTGGTTCAAATCCCATAAAATGCTCTGCTGTGCTAGGGAAAAATATGGGGCTGTAAAAATGGGTGACGCTCAGGGTAAAAAGACTAGGGAACTAAGGCTGGGGAACTAACTCAAATATCTTTACAAATAATTCACTACAACAAAAAAAGCCCGTGAGGTGAAGTTGGCCTTCCAATAAGCCACGCAAGTGGGGATCACTTCTGCTCTCCAGCACAGGCAGAGACAAGACTTACAATACCGGGCTTGGAGGGGGTCTACCGGCCCCCCTGCAGCCGCACACTACAAGGCCAGGGGGCCAGGCGTCGCTTGAGAAGGAACATGTAGGCTCACCTGGCACACTATGGCTAAACCGCTACAGCAGACAGCAGGATCACCTGAACCCCTCCCCAGGCTGCAACTGGCCCTGATCCAACAGGTCAGGAGGCACCAGGCAGAAAGGCCTCGGTCCACGGGGCGCCAAAGTGGCCTACCAATTTGTCATCCTTTGGTGACTTAGGGATTTCTGCATTATTTAACCCCAACAGCAAACAATGTACCTCATTAACCGAAATGATTAATCTTTCAACACCTGGTTCAACAACTGCATCATAATAGTCTACAACCCAAACCCCCGCCACCTCCACACCTCTGCAAAAAGACCTGTCTGAAATGAGTATGACCCGACAGGGTGACAAACTGATACCTAATCTTTTGTAAATAAACTGACAAGGAGAATATCTACACAGAATTACCCACGAACAGAAACGCATCAGGGACTGACATGGCATACATTTGATATTAGACCGTAAATAAATAAAGACTAAGTGCTCTGTCAAAAAGAGCTTAAAGAACTTTTTAAAGAGCAAACAATCAATATCCTGTCCACACACCTGTGGAAAGTGTGGAAAGAAATACTGTAGCAACATTTTAAGCCCGCCTAAACAGCACTAGGTGACCTTGAGGTGTAATTAATCTATTCATCCATGAGTTACAAATCAGTAGCTAATTTTATGCAGCACACGCTAGCCTGCGCCGCTGACAGTCTGATGCTCCAGTGAGCGTGCCTTGTGCTAGTTAATCCAGTAAAGCTGCCCAATGAATACGCTGAAACTCCACAATGGTGTACCTGATTGGTGGGAGGTCACATCAGCATAGTCACTGGGCTAGGCTGAGATCGGATACGTTCTCGCTAATGAAAGACCAGCCTTCATCTCGATGCAGCCTAGCAGAAGGATATGCCACAGAGTAAGAAAAGAATACCAACAGCATTTTATACTATATTCATTCACTGTATAATACAACTACTTCACTTAATAATAATACAGCTATTTAAAGGGTGAGATTGGACTTTGTCATTAAAAATGGTGTCGATGGATTATTTCAGCACAGACTGGTACTACAAAGCACTAATTACCCTCAAACCTTCATAACAACCTAAATCCTTTCAGAGAAAACAAACAGAAGCTGCATTATGAACTGCTATTCAATAATAAATGTGCACGGGGAAAAAAAATCTGTCTCACAAACAAGTTGGCTGTCATTTCATTCAGGTGCAAAGAAAGAAAGCACTTTTGATTTAAAGGTTTGGTGACAGAAAATGACACATTACATTCTACTGATGTCCCATAGTAGACGGAGGACAGAATGATGAGGTGACTTTAAAATATACTGTGGGTGTCTTCCATCAACAAAGGGTGCTGCCACCAAGACACAAGGTCAAGGGCGCTTAGGACACATTTTCATTGCTGCCATTGAGTTCACAGTAGGGCTGCAACAACTAATCGATTAAATCGATTAAAATCGACTATTAAAGTAGTTGCCGACTGATTTAATAATTGATTAGTTGGGTCTACATTATTATACACATAAGTACAGTGGCTACCCCCTAATCTGGGAGCAGTAAGATAACCAAAGCCGCGGTGGCAGTATGGCCGACCGCCATAAAAGGAAAAGGAGACAAGAACCAATGGCGTGCCTTGAGTAGCTTACGTGATGAATTCTGGAAGAATTGGAAAAAAAAACGTTTGAAAA
Organism: Cryptomyrus ogoouensis; assembly: GCA_025773925.1. Lineage (NCBI taxonomy): Eukaryota > Metazoa > Chordata > Actinopteri > Osteoglossiformes > Mormyridae > Cryptomyrus > Cryptomyrus ogoouensis. Next base: position 3,452,768 of record JAOYFF010000106.1, on the reverse strand, counting down.
ATGGCGGTGGCAGACACAGCAGAGTCTTGTTTTAATTCTGCCAGACGGTAATTAGCTGACATTAGGCTGGAGAGACACTGATGTATTATGTGACGTTGTGTAGTTTTTGGATTATTTTATGCAATTATTCAGATTAACGCAAATCATTCGTTCAGTGGTGGAGTGGAGGATAAATGCAAATAAACGCCATTTACGCACCTTTTAAATTTACAAAACAGTGTTTACTCACCTTCTGCTTCATTTCTTCATGATAGAAATTTATAGTAATATCAAATGTTGTAGTACTCAGGACCAGTTTTTGAAGGTCTCGATCTTGTCTTTGAATCAGCCGTATTTGTACTCGTTCTTGTCATGGACTCATGATTTTATTTCGAGACCAGCTGAGACCACAACTCAGAGAATATTCCTATTAATAAGCCGTTTACTGTGGGATTGTATACTTCTCACTTCAAGTGCAACCAATGACGTTACTGCCGACCGCGTTACCCGCCCCTTCACACACGCACATATGTGCACATCAACACAGGTGAAGTCGTGGTTGTCTGGGAAAGATGTCAACACAATCAGCTATTATCAAATGTGGCCACATATACCACAAGGTGTTTACCCTACCATTCTATTAGGGGGGCGCCCCGAGTTAATTTTATTTAATTTTATTTTCTATATAGCGCCAGATCACAACAGAAGTCATTTAAGGCTACCTTTCCTATAGAACAGGTCTATATCTTGTCCTTTTATTAAACAAACTAAATAGCCTTGTGTTATTTATCTTATTTACAGTTCATCACTGTAGTATGTGCACACAACCGGACACAGTTTAACAAAATTTGCCGCCTGCCGTTCAGGGGTTTTTCCTCACCAATCGTCTTATTTGCGCCGTTCAGTCACTAAAGTCTATGGAGTTTCATGAGAGCACAAGGCGGCGCATTGTTAGTGTAAAATGTGGAAAAGGCTTTTTCTCCACAATAAATGTTTACTTTGCTTGTCCGTAATAAATACAGACACCCTCGCTCGCATGCTCTCTCCCCGTCACATATGTGTTATGTGTATCAACATTAAATAACATTAGAGAATTACTTAATATTTTATAAAAAAAAAAGATTATTTTTCATGACATTGATTCAGCTGCTACAAATTTTTTTTTTTGTACTCTTAATGTAGCATACATATTTTTTTATGTTAGTTGCTGGAAACAACCTTTGTACGAAGACAAAGTCTGGGTTATTAAAACATGCTGGAAATGAAATCCCCCCCCCCCATTAATCGGAAAAATAAATCACAGGGCCCCCGATATGGAGACAGGGAAACCCCACACAATCATCTGCAGGACTCGAAGAACAGCTGCATTCAGCACAGGAAAGGGTTAATGCCAAGCGGGCAGCATCTCACTGCTCAGATGTTTCTGCAAAACACGCACACAAAAACACTGACTGCTACCGTTTCATCATGAGGCCAACACACAAAATCTTTGGAGTGTGCATGCGTGCATGTTTGTATTTTAAACATAAATATGACCTGGGATCAAAATGCCATAGAGTAGCTATGGAGATCTTAAGAGAAACTCAGTGAAGAAGGTGACCAGCAGCTGGACACTGCTCCCCGTCCCTCAATACTGACACATGCCCCTAGACATTCCTCCCTGATTCTTAAACACTATTAATACTTTTAAATCTATACGCTGTGCTTCACCTTTAGCATGCATGTGAGCGATCTGAGCATTACACCATCTCCATCACTGACTCACAAGACAAAAGTGGATAGTGATGGGGGAGGGGAGGCAATCAAGTCATTTTCTCACTATTGAGAAGGTGTGGGGGGGGACAAAAATCACTAATTTTCAGTCTTAACCACTTTGCAAAAGGCATTTTGTTCACAATTACCATTAAATTCAATACAAAAAAGTACACAAGTCAGGCAAGAGATTATTGAATGCTCGGGCCAATAAAATTGAGCATTTCTCACCAGTACGGCCCTAAATCCAGAAACACAGTTAGTGTTGACGAGATCTGATGAAGGTATGAAAGAAAAGAGGGGAAAAATAAAAATCAAATGTCAACAGAACAGGCCATTCATCATGCGAGCCAACATTCCAGCCGCACTTTTGGGAGGATGAGTCTGATCGATAAATTGTCAGGTGCCAAAAATGGAAATCTCAGGGGGCAAAGCAAGTCTATAAATACCAGATTTTTCTGGCTGGCCAAGGAGGTCAAGGTACTTACTGGGTTACAGTCAGGCCCGACTAAGCCAAAAACCCAACCAAGAATGAATCGCTATGTACATTTTAGCCATTTTTTCTACAAATAAGATAATTTCAGAATTCCAGCAGAGTAATGTATAATAATGGGCCCAAACAGTGACACCTGTGGGATTTCCTCTCAAGCGTGACAACCTGCTTTGTGACAGAGATAAAGGACTCCGCTGTGAATCAAACTTATTGCCTCATGCTGCACACTTATTCGCATTTCCCTGGAAATGCACCTGGTGCATTACTCGGACTCGGGAGACACAGGCATGTGGAACAGGATGGGTTTACCGCATTAACTGCGGTGCACCCCCGCAAGGCTCCTTTGAGTGGCCATCTTTCAGAACACTACCCAGATCAAGGTCTGGCTGTCATTCGGTACAGCACACATTAAGTCCTACCCACCTCATTAATATTTAATCAACTGAACGTCATGCGTACAATTCCTACTTCATTATGATTTCGGGGTTACATTACATAATGGCACAAATTCACTGAGCAGCATGTTTTTGGTCTACGAGAGAAAATCGAAACACCTGAAGAAAAGCTGCAGAAGGGACAAGACCACAGAACCACCGTGCCGCCCTGGAGAACTGTATACGTTTCAATAACTCCAACATCATTCGAAGCTCAGTTTATTTACATTCTATTTATTTAGCATATCCAAAGACACATACAACTGAGAAGGTAGCATTAGCCAGTTCCTGGAGCAAGTGAGGGTGAAGGGTGTTACTTGGGGGCCCAATAGTGGTATCACTCTGCCGACCTTGGGAACCGAACCAGCAACATTGGGATCATGGGCACACAGTACTAACCCAGTGAGCCACAAAGTGGCCCAATCGTTTATTTCACTAATTTCATCCAGTTTTTGCCTTGGAAAGCCTTTATAACTATACATGATGAGACCCACTAGTGGAAACACATTTATATATTTACAGATATCTATTCAGCAGATGCTTTTTTTCTAAAGCAACATGCAATTGAGAAGGCAGGGTCAACAAGTCCTGGGAGCAACTGTGGGTTAAAGGCCTTGATCAAAGGCTTAACAGTGAAATTACTCTGCCCACAACGGGATCTGAACCAACGACCTTCCAATCACGGCCACAGTGACCTAACCCACTGAGTCACACACTGCCCCCACCGAGTGTTTAACAGTGATGCAGAAAAGCTTGAACATGAGCAGGATACCTGGACAGTGGGTAAATAAGGGAAATGAGACCCAGGGAACATGAAGGCATCAAGGCTGCAGCTGATTATTGCTTTTCATTCAAACCTTGGCAGAATCATTCAGTTGAATAGGTAGCAAAAATCCATTATTTTGTTAATTGCTTCCTCCAGGGTTAGCGTGACACAATGGCAGATGAAGGTCAAGTCAGACTCACCTCGCTGTTCTACAAAGAGCGTAGAGGCTGCAGAATCACCTGGCGAACATAGCCGCCCAGCACGGCACGTCATTCACGACAAAGCTGGCGGCCCACAGATCGCAAACGTCGTTTTCTACGAATGCACCGATAAAAGGCTGCCGACACACTCGGCAGTTCTACTTGGCCCCGGAAACACACCGCTGAACGGGACTCCTTGGGGGCTCCCTTTGTTGTACGTTTGGCCATTTGTTTTGTTCAGTTCATCGCTGTGCTCTATAAGGATGCTTGATGGATACCCAAGGCGTTCTGAAGTTAGAGTGAGATCCAGGCCCACAACTGTACGTCGGCACAGGGCATTACAGAACATCAGATCAACCAGTCTAAACTAGTCTAGGATGAGTACAAAAGCAGCGCATGTCAGACAACTCTCTGTAATTTACTCTGAATTCAACTTCAGTGTGATCCAGCAGAAAATGCTTACAGACAGCTTTATACCCACTAAGGAGACTATTTCAGTTTATGCCAGAGCATCACTTTTAGATTAGAAATCATGCACTGCTGCCAGAATGAATAGGGAATAACAGCAAGAGTATCCACTGTACAGACAGGGGACGAGTTCAACTATACCCATACTGGATAGACTACTGCAAAATCTCTTTGACCTTAACTTTTAACACGATCATGGCATCTTTTATGTTGCTACTCTGGTTTGCATGATACATTTATGCACTGTCACCGTCTCCCGTAGTAAACGTGATTATAAAACAAAACTGATCATAGCTTGGCAGAGCTATGCTACAGGTGGGCTGGTCAGCGTTAAGGCTGCGCACAGCCGTTACTGTGTCAATGGGCAGCCACTGTTCTGTGTAATTACCATAAAGCAGGAGGGCCTGAATTGGCCACAGTCAGTTGTGTTCTGCTTCCACAGCAGATAATATGGCAGAAAAGAAGTAGTCTTTTGGTTCCAGCCCCATGCTTGTAACCCCCATACCACCTGTTCCCTGCCAGCCTTCGCAGAGGCACTGCCCGCATGCTCCCAGCCTCTCAGAGGCAAAACAAGTTGCCTCCTGTTGTGGAGAGCTGCTAAGATGCAGGTCTGATGCCAGAACAACTCACTGGCTAGTGACCGGATGACAGGCAAAAGGCAGAGGATGCTGAGCGGTCTGAAGAACAGCAGAGGGAACTGAGAGAAAAAGTGTGAGGTTACTTAGTCCGGCCTGCAGAAATAACATGCGGGTAAACCTTAACTTGATGACACGATTGAACCAGGAATATTCATAAAAGACCAGATAAAAAGCAGGGTCATAATCTTCATCCTGACGTTTACTGCCAGCCACAGGTGACAGAGATGCTGTTCAGACACCTCTGTATGCGGGTGAAGCTGGAAGCAGTGGTTAGTGTGCAGCTTGACTGACAGATGAGATAAGCGGTCCCCAGGTTGACTGAACGCAAAAGCGAAGAGCATCTACATATCGCCAGGGGCGAAAACGCACAGTGAGCCTTGAAGGTTTAACGTCTGAAAAGACTGCAAGTATTTCAACACACTTCAAAACCTGAACTGGGAGATAACACCGTGAGGTTCATCTTAAGTCTTCATACAGAGCACTGTCCTTGACAGCAAAAATAAACATGGCCAAGTTTCCCCAAACGTGGCACCCGCATATACAACTCTAACCACAGAAAAATCCAAGACACATTCAATCTCAGCATTTATATAGACTAATCTAAGCCTCTTCACTCAAAACTAATTTGCAAAGGTTCCCAGCATAGTAAAATCCACACACTATAAAAATTTATGTTTAATTGAAAGAAATCACTTACCACATTCATAGACATCTTCTGAGACTCTCCATTCAGAGTTAAATCACAAAACTATATCCTATCAGGCGATTGGACACATTATGCTCCCAGACTAACATGGGCAACAGCAATATGACGCCAACCATTAGGGAAAAAAAAAAAAAATCTGTCAAACATTTCATTGCTCATTGTCTTTGCCTGCTCTTAGTTGGAAAAGCGACACCGAACACATCAGAGACTGACTGACAGAAGCAAAACTAACATCATCTTAGCTAATGTGGCAACTGCTTCCCAAAAAAAAAAAAACCTGCGCAAACACACACGCACACACACACACACACACCTGTATTCATCTTTGTGGGGATCGTCCATTCATTTCAATAGAAAAAAACCCTAATCCCAACCATGACAACCCTAACCTTTACCCAGTCCTAACCTTAACTGTAAGTAACTAAACAAAATACAAGACTTGAGAGTTTTTAGTTTTGTAATTACATTCACACATTTTTACAAAATTCAGATTATCTTTGCAGGGACTGAAAAAATGTCCTCAGAAGGTAAAAAATTTACAGGTTTTTATCACCTTGTGGGGAAATGTGGTCCACAAAATGTAAATATTGCACACAGACAGACATACACACCTTCGCTGGCCAAGTCACAAGGACAACAGGACATCTTGTGAAGTCAGGCTGCCGAATAGCATTGGCCTCCGACACAGTCACAAAGAATCCTGAATAAATGTTAACAGTTCTATAAGTGAATCTGCTGCTAATCATGCGCAACCAAAATTCTGTTTAGCTATATGAGGCAGATTATGTGCAAATTTTCAAAATGCATGCCTGCTACATTGCAGGAACAGTTTCCATTAGAAACGTAACATTTTACTTCCTACGTGATTAGACAGAAACTTTATTAATCCCAAAGAAAACTGCAGATTTACACTGTGCACCACACACACAGACACACACATGCACAAAGACTCATTTACACAGTAAAAAGACCAAAAATAACGAATTTGACAACCTATTGGGTGACAGTGTAGAACACAATTCTAACCACAGCTTTTTTCCATATCAATTTATATTCCATAATATAGACAATGGTACTGGTACAACAGAAGACTCCCAGCTTACTGAGAATGAAACCAGTTACCATCTGATCAGTTCTTCATCCACTCTGGGTTGCTGCTGCTCAACCATATATCTGTGTCATAGAGTTTCCAAAGCAGCCAATTTAACGAATTTAAGAAAGAAAAAAAAAAAAAACACAGTGTCAGTCAAAAATGAGGACACATACTTGAGAGCATCATTATCCTGGGTCCAACTGCCAGGTTCTTATAAGAAGCAGAGAGGGTGCATGAGTGGTTCTGCATGCATGGTTTGTACCCTCAAGCATAGAGGAGCCACTGCTACGGACTGGGACTGCTGGTGACCGAGTTAGAGATCTTTACCAAATCCTTCACATGCATTCCATTCCACATGGATTACGGATGATTCTGGAGTCCGTCATTCTTCAGTAAGATAATGAAACAAAACGCACCCTAAAAACTGTACAACAAATCCTATTGGTAGGTTTTGAGTAATCAAAAAAGGGACAAGTTTTTAACTTTCCTGAATGCTGCTTTGGTGTTCCAGATAAATATCAAGCAACCATAATACGTAAAACACTACAGAAAAATACTGCCTGTAACGCTTGCTCCCATAGCATGCCCTCCTGCACTTTGAGAAACATGCGATAAGCAGCGTGATGCAACGGTCTTCGACATTGTGGAGCGGCTGGTGCGGGTCCTATACTCACATCCAGCGCTGGAGCCTCGTTGAACAGCCTTTCACAGCAAAAAAAATAAATAAATAAATAAATTAATGCATCCAGCCAAAGAAGTCTGAAAGTTTGACATAGAGATGAAATTAATAACGAAATGACTTCCGAAAACCATGGGGTGCACCCTAGAAGGAACCTATTAAACAGGAACATACAGAAACTACTACATGTTAATTAAAAAAAATAAATAAATAAGCCTGTTTACTAGGCAGCCATTTATCCACACCCTTAATGGTTACTTCCTGTGCTGTCTAATTAGAATGTACTTTCCGAAATTAAACAATCTAGACCCTCTGGCCTAGTCACCAAGAGACAAGCGATTTCATCACAGCACCACCGGGTTCACACACTGCCGACTGCCTGCTGGAGAAGGCTTATCACAGAAGTTACCACACGGCCCGTCCAGGTGGCACCTGTGGCTTAATTCAATTAAAGCTGTCGCTTCTGGTCTTCGACGCAGTAAGTGCGACACAAGACAAACAAACAGCACTAAACACAAGTAGCACAAGTAATCCAGTATCAAGGACGTTAAGCAGATGTGAGGGAAGCATAATCGGCTAAATAAAGAAATGAACGAAAGAGGCTTAACGCTAATCTGTATTCCTATCACAGGCTGACGGCTGAAGGCTGTAGCACTGTTAGCCTGGACCGCCCCCAGAAAATCTCAACTTTGCGGTCAGGGGCAGGCTCAATGCCACGCTTAGCACAGTAGAACGCACAAAAAAGCACTTTGAGATCCTGCTGCCTTCATCTCTCAGCGAGTTATTTCAGTGAGAGGTGAAACCTAGAGATTAAAGTGTATGGATTCCGTTGAGAAGCACAGGCATTACATTCCGCGAAAATACAGTGGTAAAAATGCGCTACTGTGCCACCTTGGAGAGATGCGCCAGAGAGAAACCTAAATAATGCAACGCACACAGGGGCGTTACATGGGGAAAGGGTGCAGCAGACAACATGCGAGCTCGACGCCAGCAAGAGCCACAACTAAATGCAAGCACTGCGTCTCCAACTCACTGAAAGTGCCAGCTCAAGTTCAAGCTCAGCTCGTACCTAATTATCCCTGATTAAGCTGCTGATAAAATGAATTGCATCATTCAGGGCACAAAAGCCCTCGCTGCTATACTTTTCCAAATCATATTGAATTCACGCGAGCTGAGGCAAAGACTAGTGGCCATCCATCCATCTCCTAGCAGCGTAACCTGGTTAGAGTTGTGGAAAGGCCTGGATCCTATCCCACTGAGCGCTGGGAACAACCTGGATGGGATGCCAGTCCACCCACTGAAGCAGATACAGTCACACATTCTTTATGAGCAACTTAGAAAGCCAGTTAGCGTAACTGCTTGTCTTTGGGCTGCGGTAGGAAATCCACATGACAGAGAACATGCAAAAATCAACACAAACAAAGCAGAGAACCAATCAATCAATTAAACTCCTCCACTGTTCAGTCCATGACTAATTAGATTTTAGCCAAGCCAAGGCTAAAATCAAACGCAAGTTTAAGACATTTACATTTAACATTAATTCATCAAAAATTACTTCTTTTCACTATAACAAGTATTCAACTGACAGCTTATCCAAAAAACACATTCAAACTGATATATTATAAAACTGTGCAATTCAATTAATAATTCAATTAAGACTAATTAAGCATTCAACTTGCCAGAGGCAAAGTTTCAGACCAATGATTTCTCACGTTCCCCTATCAGATTCATAAAAGGTAACAATTATACGCAGGTAGTCCCCGAGTTAACGTCCGATTTATGGACAACTTGTACTCATGTATGGACTGCCATAAAACCACTTACATTAAAAATTTCAGTTAAATACAATGGCAGAGAGCTACTTTGACAAAAAAAACAGAAGATTAAAAGCTATGAGGGTTCCTTTTACAAACTGTGTGAAACTGTAATACGCTTGGTGTGATATGGAGCTGGGTATGGTGTGTGTGTGTGTGTGTGTGTGTGTGCGTGTCAGGAGCTCTCCATCAGACACCCCACCCCAAAAGTGGCTGATTATAATTTTTCTCAGACAGGTCTGTTTCAGGGATATATTAGCTAAGCTGCCAAAAGTGACTTAATGCAAGTTCCAGCTCGCAATTTTATTTCTCTCTCAAATGCAAGAAGATATTAACAGAATTTCTTGTAAATTCTCCATACTATTAAGAAAAATAAACACACACACACACACACACACACAACCACACCTGTCTACTAGAGGAAATTAAGGTATGAAACCCAGAATGGGGCGAGATTACTGGGCGCAGTCACTGTAGTGCTGTTGTAAACCGGAAACCGATGGAAATGGCGTAAAACGATGCGTGTCGACTGCCCCCCTCGTTCCTCCCGGGGCTGTCTCCACATCGGATTTTTACCAAAATGCTAGCCTTGGACACAAAGTGGTTTGCTGAATGCTTCAGAGATCAGCTTTATGCCACAGCTAACCTCCACATGCATGGGGTCCCCTGCGAGCTGAACTGGGGCATGCAGCAAGAGGATTTTCTATCATGGTAAAAATATCGTGAAACATGGCACTTCACATCTAACAAACAGGAAATGCACAGTTGTTAAAAGCGCATAAAACAGTAAGCGGCTCAGGAGTTAAACCATGGGGAACAAGGCAAACATTACAGGCTGTATTCAAACCCACGACCCTGAGGGAATGAGGTGACAGCACATCCCACAGCACCATTAATGAGAAGCTCCATAAACATGGCAACTCTGAGTCCCTGGAGGACCGGTAATTCTGGAGACTGGAGGACTGGTAATAGTTTAGTCTTTCGTCACTCGACCTGCTGCTTAAAGACACACGTAGACAAAGCTCTCTTCAACCCAACTCCAATGTCAAAATGACGGCATATCCCTACCATGAAACTCCACCTGGCCCAGGATGCCAGAAGCAGGCTTGACTGCAAGCCCCAAACAGCGAGCCAAGAGCACAAGTGACCGGCAGCCGCCCGCATGCACAGTGTCGTTTCAGCACCATGCATCGGACCCCCTTCTGACACTCATCTGCATTAAGGCACTTCCACACTTAACCGCACAGCAGGGTGTCGAGGTGAAGGAGTCCCAATTCACCCCCTCCCCCCACCCTCTGTCCACAAGATGCACAATGAATCTGAAATGTATGGTAATAAAGTGCTAAAAAGGTCAGCGATGATTATTACTGGAAATTATTCATTTAGGACAGTCAAGCCATGCCATTTAAGGTCAACAATAGGAGTCAACTGTGGCGATCAGTGAATCAACAGCTAAATCAATAATTATCCTTTTTAACCGCAAAGAGTAATAATAATTCTCATGAATTATGTGATAAGATAGCAGCAAAGGGAATATCTAAGTTCTGATGCTTGCCAGAGCAATAAGACTGCCCACAGCCATGGAAGGCGACAGAAGAGTTCATGATATGACCAAAATTAGTGATGTACAGACTTTGAAAACTGACAATGATACCTATTGTTGGGAAGGTTTTGATTAAATAAGTTTAAAGGGACACTCCACCGAAATAAATTAAAAAATACATTCCTAAAATATAAAAAAGCATGTATTTTTTGATAAGAAAACACCAACTCTAACATACAACAGTCCCAGAGCACTATATTTTATAACTGTATACATCTTATATATTTAACAGAGAAGGGCTGATCAAGTGTGATAAGATATTACTTGGAAAGTTACGAACTTTTTGATGTCGCACTGTCTACATTGAATTTTCTTTTTCTTGTCTTGAAATGTTTATTAGTAGATCCTCTTTGTAGTAAAATATATTTCTAATGTCGTTTTCACCAACATTAAAATAATTCCACACAACAGACATTTTTCTAACTGTTTAGTACGGGAGTGTGCAAAGCAATGTGGTCACCGGCTCATGTTTAACCATCAGTCGATGGCCAACTGTTAGTCGATACCTATAGCTGGCTGATACAACTGGTTCATCCCTGCCATTCTTAGGCAACACAATAAACATGAAAACTGGTTACAGTCAAAAAGACAAAGCAAATCAAAACCAATAAAAATCTTGCTCGTACATCACACAAACTAGCTCTGTAGCTTTTTGTTCAGTAGCAAGGGTAAAGTTCAATGTTCCTTATTTGTAGATCCGACTACAAACAAAATCTCCAGGAAATTTTTTCACCGCACATCTCATCCGCTCCTGCTAAATCACTGTGGGCTGGTCAAACACTCCTTAGACCATGAATTAATAGCCTCACACAGAGTGTTTACTTTTATTGGCACAAAGAAAGATTGATAAATGTTCCCCTGTGAGACACCTGGGTCTCCACATGTCAACTCAAGCGACATCAGGGGTTTGATAAGCATGCGAGAAACCTTTGTGATGGAGGCATCGCTGCGAGGATTTGAGAGAAGAGGGTCGATTGGCTACCTGAGCTGGAAGCTGGTAAAGGTCGTGATTGTAGTGGTGAAGGTTCACTCCCCGACTGGATAGTGCCACTTAGACTGGCGACTGCTTGACTGTCAGACTGATAAATGGTATCAATTTGTTTGTATGAAAATAGGTATAAGTCAAAAGCAGGCTACAACAACTAACCCTTAAAGCACACAGCATTGCTTGCTGGCTCACGCCCTTAGCAAACATGCCTGAAATTCAGATTCCTTGAATGGCCTAGCAGGAAGAGGAATGACCATCACCCCAAATTCAGCAAAGGGACACTTGTGAACAGGGACTTCTGCAATGGTGCCCTCCCTCATCCTCGCAAGGAGGGCCTGGAGTTTTCAGTGTAACATGGGTTAAAAAGCATATTAAAGTCTTCTCAACTGCTGCACTTCTATACATTTAAAATTTTTAAATTCAGCCAGGCTTTTTACCTTTTAGTAAGTGCACACATACGCAAATAATATCAAGCAGTTAAATTATTACATGTTCAGTATTAGACCGATTCATTGTGACTTACACTGCCATGCATGAATACCAGTAATCTAATATCAAAACAGCACTGGCACATCACATTAAAGTCAACTTCATAAGTCTGCCTCTCTCAAATATTAAAAACTGAACTTGAGGCACTTTTCTCATGGATAGAAATTCAAACGCAAACTTTCCTGTGAAGCTGGCTGGGGGCTTTCTAAACACCCCACCGCACCAAACTCACTTCATGTCTGAAACGTCATTTTAAAAGCACAAGGGCAACAAAGAACCATAGGCAGTGTTTGCTCCGTTTTACTGGCTGGTGAAGGTCTCATTGTCCAGATGTGATACATGCGGTGAAGGTTCACCAGCCTTTGTTAGTCAGGCATTGCAGATTAGGGGCCATATGGAAGGAGAAAACAAATATGAAAGAAGGTCTCTGATTTATTGCAGCTTTGTATATCAAATAAAACATCAAGAGTCAGATTAATTGAGGCCATTCAAAAAATTCTATTCCGCATTGAAGGAGCTGAATGATACATGTCATGATGCCAAAGGCCAGTTGAAAAAAACTGACCTGGCACCAGTAAAAGAAAGAGCATAAAAAAACTATTTGGAAAACATCCATATTATGAGATAAAAATGTAGTTATAATGCATTTGGTGACAATTTAAATCTTGTTCAAAGAATGCCATTTCACACAACTGGATAGCTAGTTATCTGTTCAGCAAAGTTCATGAGTACTCAAATCAGCAATCCTCCTGGGTTCAGACCCCAACAAACCACATTCCCCAAACCCTCTTAACAAGGTCAGCCCGAATGACAAGCCACGCCTACGATGTGCACGCCTATCCCATGACCTCTGGTGGAGGATTTCACACTTAATTCACTGTAACGAGAAGGGCATCAGATCACGTTTGGTAGAATTAAATTTACCCCCAATAAGCAGCATTTGTTTCTGGCCCAGCATTCGAGTTTCTGATGAATGCAATAACTGGTATCCTGTGTGTGCGCATGTGTGCCTAAAAAAAAAAGCAGTTTGAGAAGTGAAAAGATGTAAATACCAAGGCTGTTCCCCCCTTGGCTTTGACTAACACTTTCAGTACACAGGACCGGTGCAGCTGACAGCAGCCGCTGAAGATAAACAGACCGTCTCTACCTCGCTGAAGATTAAAGCTGTATTATAAAATATACAGTGACTACACTTTGTTAAATGGCTTCTTAAAAACCAGACAGATCCTTCCTTCTCAAGGTGCACACGGAGCCTCTCCAAGGAGCCCAGCCCTATAGAAAAGCCCTTTCAGATTCGCCCAGTAGTCGTCCATACTGGGGCAGCAGCCATCCGGAAAATTGAGTCCCGGTTTTGAAACAGATTTTACACATGCTTTTTTTAAATCCTTGGTGTGCTACAACAATTGCCCCCCCCCCCCTAATTAAATTTTTTTTATTAACTTCAGTAAAACAATGTATTTTTAGCCTCAGCCAAATTGGGGAAATTTGGTTATCGCAGAGCAAAGCTTTGTAAAGAGAAGAAAGCCTCAATGTCACAAATACAAGGAAATAGACATCAACCTTCTAAGTTAGTACAATTTTATTAGATATATATCGAGTATACCGCGATACAGATCTGCGCAAAAAAAAAAAAATTGTTACATACTGCTTGCATTTTAATACATCACGGGCTGGAGTTTTATAGTCTTTGTTTAAAAACAGATGAGCGATGACAAGATTCAAGTCTCCTGCAAATTGTTTTCTACGCATTATCTAACAAAATGTAAGCACACATTTAAAATACACAGATAAACGATTACATACTCCAGAAAGTTCATGTACTGGGTTACTTCTGAATGCCCAAATATTTTGCCTAATTAGGAAGGCAAGCCAGTAATCTGAAGGACACTGAAGCCTTCTAAACGTTTGTTAACAACTGTGGTCTTATGGAGAGGGATTTCCTGTGTTTCAGACTAGTGTCCTTGAACAACAGTGTTACATCAGAATTACACAACCGTGCCCTCCACTCTGACCCTCGTACAAAACACTACACATTAAAGAAAAAACACGCTGTCGTCACCAAGTGACTGGTGCCCTGCTGCAGATTTTAAGGGACATTCCCTTCAACATGGGGAGAATACAGGAGAATGCTAAACCATTACTGAACATTATCCATTTCACGTTTATAAAAATGGAAGATTAGGACACACGTTATGATAAACTTAAATTTTGTCACTGCACTACACTACATTTTTTGTAGATCTCTCCGGCTACAAATACACACTTAATTTACTTCGCCCAAGTAATAGAGACGCACGGCAATTCTTCTCAGCTCCATTTCAGCACCCTTCTCATCATACATTAAGCCAAGTATGTAGGGGGCTATGAAAGATCGAGTGAGGACTTCCACAAAGGGCAATCAGCTGAAATTGCAACAGCCGTTCTGCAATTAAAAAGCCAAATTACTCTCAATCAAAGCCGTTTAATTCAGAATAAAAATCCTGGCATCAATAACACGAAGAAGTCTGTTCAGGCAGCTCTCATCTTGATGGGAATTAGCAAAAAAGTGTCCAAATAAAGACAGTGAGACGCTCAAACGGAGGAGGGAAAAAAACCATCTCTCAACTCAGCCACTTTCAAGTGCTAATAACTGACACGAGATTCAATAATAAGCCACAAACATTTCCCCTCTACATTTTTTCATACATTCGTGAAACAAAAACAGAGAAAATTGTATGTATTGATCATGTTTTCCCTCAATGCAGATCCTTCAGCACTTGCATAGAAAATTAAATATTTTCCACAAACAATATTTAGCAGAGGTTGAATAGAAATTGCATTTGTGTGTTAACAAAGACTGGAAATATACAGTTTGATTATACCAGCTGAGTGGGTTTTTGATTAATTCTTCCTCCTTCCTACTTAAGGTACACACCATATCTTTTGAGGAGACTATGAACTAGACCTCCTCCATTTCCCTGGAATGGCAGTCACCAAATATTTAATATTTAAAGACTATTTTACATATTAAAGATGCTGCAAATTCATACACTTATTTTGACTTATTTAACCACGCGGAGAATTTAATAAAGCGTTTCCATTTTTGCTCCAACAGAGGACTCCGACCTTCTGAAAAAATAACTAAAGCTACCTGAGACAAAGCAAGTTTAGCGGCCCTTGACAAAATCACCCATTTAATACATGCTAAAGGGACCAGCATGGCAATGGAGAGACTGATAGGGTGTGAAAAAGCAGCCTGTACAGCCACCATACACAACTTTGGCACCCATGCTATAAGACTCTGATTGGCTGGCCAGTAAAGACAGCAAAAATATATATACATACATAACGACACTGTACACCAATACACGTCCCAGCAGGTTTAAAAAGCAACATAACTCCTAAATGCACTTTCATAAAATCATCTAATGCCTATATAATCAACAATATACTATGCAGCCAATAATTCCTTGGTGGTCTCATGCCAGACTTTGTCCATGCGGCAGACTACATGCACACATGCACAAGCACCCCCCGCATGCGCACACTTCCAGGAGGGGCCCTGCTGTAGGTACTTAAACTGAACGGCTACAGTGAAGCATCTAACTGTATAAAGAAATAGGCACATAAAAACTCCATATCACACTCCATCTATCTTCCACAACTGCTTACCCAGCACGGCATCACAGTGAGTCTGGGAATGATCCCAGGAAGGACACAGGGCAGGGGACACCCTGGATGGGCTGCCAGTCAGTCAGATGGCATGCTACGGACCTTATGATAAAACCGAGGCACCAAGCAAAACACCCAGGCAAAAACAGGCAGGAATCAGACCCTCAATCCAGAAAGTATATGCTATGGTTAAGAGTCCAACAATGCGAACTGAAATTATTCATTAATATCAGCATCTTTTAAGAAAACAGCATTTCCGAACAGAGAGTTTTGGTTAGAGCATGGTTACATTCCTGTAAGCAAGGGTATAAGGGAACCTGTAGGAAATAAACCCCCCCCCTCCCCCCCGGCTGAAACCCACAGGCCCTAGCTGGCCTGCTTTGCTTGTAAAGCTCGATATGGCCCTTTAGGAGGCCAGACCAGAGGGGTAAGTGTAGCACATTCAAGGCCCTGATTAGGCTGCTTCAGAATCCCCCCCCCCCAACCCCCAACCCACCTGGGACCAGTAAGCATTACTACTGCTGAATTGAACATTCACTATGCATTCTGCACTTTAAGGTACATTTTTAACATTCCCCATGAGATGAATACCACCTCAGAAACATCCTACACCCTCCATATTTTTAAGATATATTAAGAGCAAACCCAACTCACAGAATTAATAAAAATGGTCTGACTGCCGACTACCTTTTAAAATAACTGCACACAACTAGCAGCTAGAAGCACATTAAATCCATATGTGACATCAGACACCTGATCCCATCCTTCAAACCCAACACAAAGATCAACTAATAAGGCCACTTTATTTCCATAGTCCAAAGACAGGCTCAATGGTTTTGAATCATTTTAAAGATGTTCGCTAATACCCTTCAGCTTCATACGTGATATATTTTAATGACGCTCGCGATACCATTACTAATTCCCGCCGCACTCAAATAACCTCTAATACTAGAAATATTACATTTATTTTAAGACGACACTGAGGCATCAACGCTTCTTCTACAAAAGAATGGTGTCGTTTGCATACACTACAACAACTGTCTACGGCAAAAATACTGTATTAAACCAAATGTAAAAACCGTACACCGACCTAAGGCGGCGTATATTCAACTCGACAGCGCTAGAGATGCGTCGGCTTAGTTATGCGCCCACTTGACTAGAAACTTCACATTCACGGCCATTATCCAGGCGACGGGTAAGATGCCGAGTCAGACCAAATGCCCATCGGCGGAGCTCAGCCATAACACTTCGTCCTGTGCGTGTTCCTCACGTCCAGCGGCACGGTAACGCCACGGAGGCGCGAAGCGAGCAGGGAGCACCAGCGGAGTCCCGCTACCTGTGGATGCAAACGGCAACGTGCCGCGGTCCTGCGCGCGCCCGTCCGCTCGCCCGCAAGCGCGCTCATACACACACACACACACACACACACACAGAAACCACGAGTGTGTGACATGAAATTGCGTTACCGTGCGTCAATAATCAGCCCGCTGTACACTTCCATCCAGCGGTGCTCCTTTTAATATAATGTGAATGACATAGTAACCTAAATATTCTGCGACGAATTATGACTCGTCAGTCCGTCCTATATCGGAATGCGGGCTACATATCCAGCAAAAATGCATCTCACTACCTGGAAGCAATCCCCATTGGAAACATCAAAAACGCGGCTGCCATGTGACAGATTCTTACTAAGTTACTGTGCTTCATTTGTCAAGTTAACGGAGTAGCGAGCACTGTCAGAGACTAGGTCTGACACATGATCCATAATGTGAGCATGTGCATTCGACTGTTCTGAAAACCAATAAAACTGCGTAGATACGTTTTGGGAAACACCTAGAGACATCTGAACTTCGCCAACAGTGAAGAGAGAATAAAAACTTCATAACCACGATTGCAAAAACTTAAGGTAAACCTTTCAGTATAAACTTCAGCTACGTCAATCCAAACATCTCGCTTATTCCCAAATGAAATCATCGGCAGTAATGTCAGAAATATCACGTCATATCAGTAATTATAAACCGATCAGCAACACCTTGACACCCTCACAACAGAACTAAAATTTAACTGTCACTGCCAGATTACGGGTTAAACCTGCGCACGTAGTTTTCAAACCGCATAGTTTGTCGCGCGACAGCAAAGTTAACTGTCCAGCCAGCTGTGCGACACCAGATACGACTTTGGCAGCTGGAGCAGCAAGCAGAGTCCAGCGTGGGCAAAGAGTACAAGTAACTGGCTAAGTAACCAACAACGTACTGCGACAGTGCAACCTTTACTTATTGTCCCTTAAGTCAGTGGCTGGATGACGGCAAGGCCTTTTCTGAATAACTTCATCGCCTTAGTTGGACGACATTCCGCCGCCCCGCGAGGAGCAGTCCCTAAACCGGGCCTGGCTTTGGACTCGGATTCCCCCGTGTCCCCCAAGCTTACTTACTCTCTGCTAGGCGCTACCGCCGTGCCGAATGGGTCCAGGTTAGCTCTGGATCAAGCGGCAATCTCCCCTCACTCGCAACTTCGTCTTCACCCAAGGGGGTTGAGCTTCTTCGCCGCCACAGCCGCCGCCGCCGCCACCACCGCTGGCGCCACTCCCCCTCCTCCCCTGCCGCTGGTGCTGCTGACACGTTCCCTTGATTTCCCCCGGCTTACGCTCGCTTCACATTGGTCAGCGCACTGGTCAGTATCGTCCTCAGGATTCAGGCACCTTTCCCCCCCCCCCTCACAGTTATACTTACAATTCCACAGCGAACATCCGGGGACTCGCTCGCTAAAAGAAACACCCGGAACTACTTCCACAGCCAGCGGAGCGCATTTTCAAACCAGACGACTCATATACATACGCACGATTAAGTAGCCCCTGTTTTTTTCTACATTTGTGACGTTTAAAATGTCGCTATAGACGCCGCATTATAAAGCACAGAAAAAGTCATAAAAACCTTAAGCAATTGCAATCTGTGCCCCCAATACATTAAGCTTTGTTTATCCAGATAATCTGTGCCTGCCAGTAATGAACTCTTCAACACCACTTGTTGAAATTTGGAGCTCTCCTAGATTTAAAATAATAAAACAAAGAATCATATTGTCTGTTTTATAATGGACTTAATTTTATGTCATTATTTTATTTAATTTTTGTCATGTATTGCATTTATTAACGTTAATAACGAATATAGCGTAACAGCTGCCCTGTGATTTAAATAAAACGCGAGTGCCCTCTACTGGGCAAAATCATTGTATAAGAATCAGAATCAACTTCATTTAGCTAAGTACGAGTATGTTCAAGAATTGTGTTTTTGGTGTGTTGGGTTAAACATATTGCACAATAAGTTATAATAAATCCACCACAAAGCACAGACAGGTTAAAACATGACATACAAGGTAGGATACTAAGGAGCGAACTCCTTAAGATTTATTTAATTTTAGTTGCTTAGTCTAAAATTTATCCAAAGGGAACTGCATAGCTTACTATTTGCCTTTATGACATTTTTTTATATTTCTGATATAGTGGTGTAGCTTCGCTTTGCTGTATAACACAAGCACTGGTACAGCCGTTACAGTGAGGGGCGTGCTATTAATTTACATAATAATCATAATATTAAATTCTTTAAGATAATTCACTATTTTCAAGTTTTTAATGTCACGTGTTCTAAGAAAATCGTTGTGCGGTTGCAAGAGACGGGGAAACTGCATGGGGGACAGCAGGAAAAAAATCAGTGCCATACAGAACAAACAGTGAATTAAGAGCAAGAGAAGACAAAAGCAGTGTAATATGGGAATGAAACAATAAACTTGCAATAAATAAATAAGTGCTGCATCAGGGAAGGCTGTGCAAATATCCAATGAGGTAGACAGTACTTATGCAGTGTGGAAAGAGTGGAATATTCATAACAGTATGCCATACAATACACCTGGAATAGATGCAGGTCACTGGTTATTTAGCAACCTGTTGGTTTGGGGTAAGAAGTTGTCCCTGAAACAGGTGGTGCGGGTGGTGATGTACTGGTAGTGCTTTCCCAAGTGTAAAGAGGCTGTCAGCTGGCTGGCTGGTGTCCCTGTTGATGGACTCAGCCCTCTTCTGGCAGTGAGAGACATAGATGGATTGTAAGTGGGCAAGATCTGCACTGATGATATACAAGGTGGATTGCACAGTCCTTTGTAACAGTCTTTGTATGAGTTCTTCAGCAGTTGTGTTACCCATCCACACCCTCATGGATCCAGTCAGGATGCTCTCAGTGGTGCAACAGTAGAAGTTCACTGGGATTTTGGTTCCCAACCCAAAATTCTTTAGCTTCCTCAGGAAGATCCTGACCCTTCTTGTGGATGCAGCTGATGTCTAGAGACCATGAAAGGGTGTCGGTGATCTGGACACCCAGGGACCTGAATCAGCTGACTGTCATGATGGGAGATCCAGCAATGAATAGTGGGTAGTGAAAGTCTATGGTCCTTCTGGATTGGACAATGATCGCCTTTGTCTTTTTGATATTCAGTGAGAGGTGGTTGCCGTGGCACCATACAATCAGGTCTTCTACCTCCTTCCAGTAGGCAGCCTCATCCTCATTGTTGATGAAGCCAATGACAGCAGTGTCGTCCACAAACTTTATAATGCTGATAAATTTATATTTTACGAACATTTATATTTGATAGTTACACCTTTAAATGGCTGTGGGTGGAGCTGAACTTGCAGTGGTGTGTAACAATACCCATTTAAAATGAATTGATTTCCAAATGCAGTAGAAATGTACTTTATATAAACCTGTAGCAATAATCATTACAAAAATATTTTCCTATATATTTAATTTTCATTTATCTTTCAGTCTCAAACTAGCAAATAATTTTTAATGAAGGAATGGCTTTAATGCAGTTTTCTATATTTTTCTTCTGTGTTACAATTTTTACATTATAATGTATTCCACTCACCTATGTGTAATTTAATTTAATTAATTTAACACTTCATAGTTTTTATTGCTTAGTACCATCCACTCTGTTTTGATGTCAAGGTAAATTTGTCCTTCAAAGACCTTTAATGTTTGACCATTTCCTCTTCTTTGATCAAATATGCAATTTTATGTAAATTTAAATAAATTTTTATGCATGAATACGTCTCACTTCTATTGTATGGTTGAAGCACCTGGCCACATCATTTTCTTATGCATGACCAAGCAAGATCAATGTGGAAATATTGTATTGCACTCCAATATATTGGGTTATTTTCAATACAACTTCACATAACATCTGTATGCTCAAGAAAACATATGCATCTCCGTGTTTCCTGTTTTGATTAATAAAGAATACTAAGCTTTACTGCATTTACAGAAGATGCAATACATAAACGGACGACAGAGGGCACCCTTCCCTAAAATCGCCATATTCTATATACACCACAAATCTGGTTTTAGTGCAACTTAACCATGAACAACATAAGTGTTATAACATATGTTTTATTGTAAAATAATGCACACTATTAAAACCGTAACTAGGCCTTGCTGTTGTTATTTTTTATGGTGTAGCAGCGAGAGCAGCGGCAAATTCCCACAAGGTATTAAATATTTTGTGAACTTTTTGGGGAGCGGGGTGGCCATGATTAAAGGTTCAAGTTCAAGTTCATTTGTCATTCCAGCCATATCTAAGATACAGTGGGACGAAATTACATTCTCAAGATCAGAAAATGTGCAAAGGGAGAAGGAAAAAAACAAGGAACATGGGACAAAGAAACAACGGAATAAAAGGAAACCCAGGTAAAATCATGGAGTGCAAAAAAAGACCTAAGGTAAAAATGTTAAAATAATCCAAAATAATTTAAAAATATAAATATAAAATATGCCTATATAATTATAAGTACTACAACTAAAAATAAACTAACTGGCTTTATTATGTACATATTATAGAGAGTTTAACAATCTTATCACATGCCGCAACAAGCTATTTCATACTGTCTGTTCTTGATTTTATGGAGCAATATCTCCGCCCAGATGGCAAGAGATCAAACAGAGATGGATGTGAAGAGTCTCTCAGTAGGGAGAAGCCACTGCAAAAATCTGACTAGTCAACCAATCAACAGCCAAAAATATTATTGCTGAGTCAAATGACAGCACTGAAAAATTCACTGAAAAGGGTTAATTGAGGTCCCTAATTAGCAGAGACCCCTGGACTTCGTCCCAGGTAAACCCGTGCATTACAGCGCATCTATCAGCAATCAAATCATAACTTCTTTTCCAAGTGCAGCCATTACGTTTACCAAAATAAGCCTAGCCTTGACCCAGTGCTTACTTCCTATTTACATGCAATGCAAAGTCTGCAGAAGACGGCTGTGAAGCTGTGCAGGAGGGTTGCAGACGTGAAATATTGAGACATCCCTACTTAAAACAAAACATTCAACCTGTGTGTAACTGACACCCAAGACCACGACTTCGAG
>JAOYFF010000106.1:3405226-3427513 GCA_025773925.1 Cryptomyrus ogoouensis | reverse complement strand
TTTTTTTTTTTTAAAAAGGAATTTTTAAACAATGTTTTTTACACGGAAGGGGGGGGGGAAGCCCCCCCCCCCCCCCCCCACGCGCACACACACACACACCTGTGCCCTTGGTTTCTACATGAAGATTTAGGTTCCTTGCTAGCGGTGTCAGCCTTGCGCTAGATGTAGCTTAGCCCCCCCCCCCCAGGCTCGCCATCACAAGGGCGCCATCGGTCAGTAACTGATCGGCTCGGCGTCGAAGGGTGCAGCTTCCGAGCTGCAATTTTTCTGCTAACATGGGCTGTTAATTTTACAGGTGAACTATTAGCAAAGGAAAGGCCGGTGTGAGGCTGACGTGTTCAGACAGCTCTCCAAGGAGCTGTGCTGATCGCCGCCAGCCTGGGCTGTCTGTCCCCAGAGGCGTAGCCGCCTCCCTCCCGTGGGTAATACATCCAGATGTTTCAGGTGTCAACACCAGCATGCATGTAGGCATGCGTTTTTTTAAAGCCTTTAAATGATCCTTGGAATGGCATGTGGAGTGCAGATGTGCTGTGCCCAGGGATGCAGTCACCAGACCGAATTGTGCTGCAGGCCTGCAGTGAGACATGCACTGGGGAAGTGGCCACCACAACTAGGAGCACCTCCGCTTGATCTGTCGCTCTTCTGAAAGACAAGACACCCGCTCTCTTCCTAAGCAAATGAGTGACGTGTCTTCATCTTCTGACAGTCATACCACGCTCTGTTCAGGCTTGATTCTTAATTAGTGGGTAGGGTTGGTCTGTGAACATGGCGTTCTGCTCGGTCAGCAAGGGAGGGGCTCTGGGGATAGGCCGATTGACCCATCCAGGACAGATATAAAGGCAGGTGAACGCCTGACACCTCCTGGAAGGTGTAGATCCACCATCATGGTGTTCCTGCCTCCATCAGCTCCTCGGGGGTGACTGGCAGAGTGAGTTCATCAGGCTTCAGATGAACTGTCCAGCAGCCTGCTGGCTTCTTATCGTTAGCAGCTGGTGCGTTCCATTAAACGGGCTACCTCAAGGGCGACCAGCCCTGATGACGGTGTTCAGCTACCTTGTAACCAGTACCGGATTGACACCAGGTGAGGTAATGTGATACCCCAGATGAATAACTGGGAGCTGAATGACTGACACACGCCTGGATCAGCTGACCCACAGCTGACATGGCGGCTGCGATGAGTCTGAATGCGCTTGGCGCCATTGCAAGTGCCCACCGCGATTTGTCAAAATGGAATGGAAGGGGTGGGGTCTTTCCGACCGTTTTACTGGCTTTATTTTTTGCATGATGAGTCGCTGGCATGCAGGCCCAGCCAGATATCTGCCGGCTCGTCTATGAGTGTCACATGTCCCGAATTGTCTTATGTGCGGGGGGGGGGTTGACTCAGCTGCATCTTTCACCCTAAATTATAACAGGACCCACTAGTTTGTTCTCTTGCTCTCCCCTGCAGGCGTTTTCAGTCCCAGAGACACGCCCAATTTCTTGGCGTTTTTGGTGAGCTCTTCCAACGCTTTCTGTTTCTCCGTATGCCTTTAGAATCGGCCGCATTCTTCTCCTCCTGTAGCTCGGGATTTTAAAAGAAGGAGGCATTCTTTGCATTCACACCCTTGCCTCAGTCTCTGTCTCCCTAGCGCCCGCCTCTTCTCCAGGTCCCCATCAGTGTCAGTGACACAATACCTGACACCAGAGTTCAGTGAAACGCTTCGGGCAAGCGTGGTAGCCCTGGGTCTTTGGCTGCCGATATGCCGCACATAGTGTTTGCGGAGCCTGTTGCGCTCGACCAGGCTTACCGCCCAACATCGTCGCAGCGCGTTTGCGCGCCTTTGCATGAAAGTGCACAGTTGGAGTGTCGCATGGCGGAACAATGGCATTACTCGCATATCGAGTCAGACACCCAGCCATCACTGGGGCCTCGATCGCTGAGCTCGCGCCGGCTTTCAGTTGACCCATGTGTGACGGGCGAGTCCTTTCACTTGCCTGCTGGGGGTGGCAGTTGCTTGGATACAAAACAAATGCTTCTCTTCTCCCTTGTTTAACAGTTAATGCCTTCCCGCCCCACTGGAATCGCCCAATAATCAGGGTTCAGTTCCAGTTTGTCTCCGTGCGAGTTGAGGTCGGTTCTGTAGTACTGCACCTTCTTCCCTGGGGGCGGCACATATTAAATGCGCGACCGTGGCAGAGGATCAGGACGGTCTGGCAGAAGCCCCCTCTTCGGTCCCAGGTGCCGATTGGGCAGAGACATGCCCGCTGGCCATCCTAACGAGCCCCGCGCCATCGCCCTGGCAGGCTGCGGTGAAAGATGAGACGTGTGAAGCGAGCGGGGAAGATTTACGGCGACGCCTGAGTGATTTCAGACGCGCGTGGTATAAAGCCATCTGGCGGTTGGATCAGAGAGCTGCCTCCCCCTCTTGTCCCCTTTTGGATGCAGGCGTGTTTTGGGGTGATGAGGGTGGAGGTCTGTCAGGGCAGTTTCCGGAGGGAATTTGGTGGTGGGATGTGAGAAGGCACTTCTGTGTGTCAGGGTAGTGATGGTCACGTAGGCGCATTTGCTCTTCTGTGTTTATTGCGAGCCTTTGTGCTGGGGGTCAGGGGTCACGGGGGAGCATGACATAGGGCTTCTCAGCAGGTCGCCACAACTCCGGAATTGACTTCCTTTGACGAGGGGCTCGCTGCTTTTTCTCTTGACCCTTTAATAGGTGCTAACCCTTCCCCTGGGCTATTCAAGTTGTGGGCCGGTCCGTCACGATCCAATCGACCAATGACGGCGTGGCCTTTCAGCCGCTCCTTTATGGGTCATCGTTTGAGGAGGTGCTCTTCACGGACCTGTGGGCTAGGGAGGAGCTCAGCGTCCCAGGTGCTTGATTCTGGAGCGCAGCCGGGATATGTGCTACCTGCCGTTTGGATCCGCACAGGGCTGGGTTGAGCTCTGACACAGCAGATTAAGGCGTGGGGTTTTGGATTACGCAGTGTGAGGCTTCAGCCGGCAAGCTGGGCTTGGGGCACATGATGA
Source organism: Cryptomyrus ogoouensis (assembly GCA_025773925.1). NCBI lineage: Eukaryota > Metazoa > Chordata > Actinopteri > Osteoglossiformes > Mormyridae > Cryptomyrus > Cryptomyrus ogoouensis. Next base: position 3,424,506 of record JAOYFF010000106.1, on the reverse strand, counting down.
TGATGACCTGTGAGAGGGGTGGGCGGGGTGGGGGTTATGCTCCTCAGATGTGTACCATTATCTTATTTTTGGGCCCTACATGATGGGCCTGGTGATATCCTCAGGACCTGGGACCACATGGGGATCTAAATAAATGGCCAGTTTGTGTTGCAGGGATGTCATTTTAGTGCTAAATCGGCAAACGGCTTGGATGGGGGCCGGGGGGTGGGGCTGACTGTGGCAGTGTTTTGCCGACATGGCAGGATGGTATGTTCCGTTATGTCACTCGCCTGAAAAGCCTCAGTGATTCCTCTTGTGAGGATCAATACAACCATAGTGATATATGGGCTGACATTAATGGGATTTTGCAAATTTTTAGGATTTTTTTTTCCTGATGGGAGGAAACCGCCCTCCCTCCCAGCAGAGGGGGGGACCCCAGATGATCCGAACTAGAGTAACAGATGAGCTTATCTGACGCTCTGCCATCACAGACATTCACAGCCAGGAACGAACATGCTAGCGTGTTTGGGACTAGAGCAGATCTGGTGCAGGGCCGCAGTGTCAAGTGTGGCTGCGATTCCCTGTGCAGTCCTCTTGGGTGTGATTGGGACGCCTTTGTTTCTGTCATAATGGCCCCGGTCGCTGGGGACGGGGTTGGTGGGGTAGACTGGGCTGGTGTGTGTCTGCCAAGGCCAAGCAGTGTTTAATCTTATGTTACAGTCACATCACGCAGTGTGTTATGGGCCTATGCTTAACTGGGCTTTGCAAAATAGTTTCTTGACTTAAAAAATATATTAAACTGTATTAAGAGTCAGACTATGTAAAGCTGGAAAAATAACCTTGATTCTTATGCAGTCTCGATTCCCCTCCTTTTGAGCTGCAGTGACTGTAGTTCATGGGAGACTGAGACTGTTGTCTCCGTTTATTTTGCACTCATCTCCATCTTACGCAGCTCATGGCCCAAAGCGGCTTGTCGCGGTCCAGCTTTTCACTGACTGCGGGATCAGACAGACCCTGGAGTCCTCTGGTTTGACCCTTGACTTCCGGGGAATTCTCGTGACCGTTTCCGTGACGATGCAGTGTTCTGCATGCCTCAGAAACCCACCCCCACCGCGGCTTGGGTCATGTGCTTCTCAGTGCCGCAGTTCTTCCTGTGGGGGGCTCCCTATTCGTGATCTTGGGTCATCGAAGCTGAGGTTTGTCCGCCCCCCCCACTCGACCCACAGGCACTGGTGTGATGTCACCTTCAGGCGTGCAGGGATTGAGGAAATCGTGACAGGCAGACCGCACGTCTGGCTTATCCGCCATGAAGCCCAGCCCTCTGTCACACATGCTGGGGGCCAGGGGCGTGCCGTGTGTCCGTTCTCCACATTGCATCATCCCTGCTGCAGATCCCCACCCCCCAGCTGGCGGAGCCTGTCTCTCAGTGTTGCGTCTATTAAATGGCTGCTGAAGGAAAGCGGCCCGGAGCCTTGTAAACAGCCTGCCCCGCCGTCCCAGATTTACAGGGGGTGTGTAAGAACGATAAATTAGCCAAGGTAGTGGTGCGGCGGCTGGACGGGACTGAAATAACGCGAGGTGTCTCGTACGTTTTCTGTCCTCCTTAAACCCCCCCCCCCCCCCCCATGCGTTATGTACTCTGCGGACATGCTGCTCCTCCTCTTCTCTGCCTCTCACTCACAATCGAATGTCTTCCAGTTTTATCAGAAGCTCCCCTCCAGCATTGAGCCGCAAAGGCGATCACTCCACGGTAGCCTGGCGGTCCTCGTGGCTCTCACCAGATACCCCCTGGCATTAGTCGTCTCCAAAAAATGTGCTGAATTCAGTCTGCCCCTGCCTCTGCTCCTCTCTGCTCCTCCCTTCCCTTGTTAGCCTGGCTCTCGCTAATGTTCCCATGTCCGCAGCCATGAACAAATGGCGCCTGTTCCCTGATGCTAACCGACCTTCCCGATGAGTAATGTAAGATCAGCCTTCCCCGTCTATACCTGTTAAATTTCGACCAGTAACCCAGCTACCCTGCTGGTTAAGCCCTGCTGAGCATACTGTTAACCCGGCACACGGTATCAGTTCAGCTGTTTATGGAGACTTTCCATTGCTCCAAAGAGCAAGATTCAGAGTGTAATTTGACTGCATTAAATTACTGGTGTATCTGTCACATAATAGAAGGCATGGTATTTAATGTTGGCCTTCAGCTAATTTAATCCCTTTTTTTAGATTAACACAGCTGACCTGCTAGTCATCTCACGAATCTGGAAATTCTGGAGATTTATGGTAGTTGTTATTATTATTAATGTACTTTCAGAGAAATCCTGTCTCTCTCCAGGCGACATCTGATGTGAAAAGGCTGGTTGTGTTTTTCTCCTGCGGCATTAGGGGTTTAAATGAAGGCCTCTCCCATTGAGAAGCCCAGATAGACAGAGGGCTGAAAGCGCACCTTTGTGTGTCCTGCCCTGATCGACGGGCGTGGGGTGTCAGGCGGAGCCATCGTTGTCTGCCCCCGCCCCCCTACAAACTTTAATAATCCTGACCCCAGAGCATCACAGAATGAAGTCATTTAGGCATGACACACACACCCCAGAGATGACCGTGCTCAATGAGGCTGCTTGACACCCATTCAGGCTAGTCGTGTGATCGGTGGTGATTTGCCAAGAACTCTGGCAAATGGGAGCAGGCAGGATAGAGAGTCCAGCCTCCTGGTGGGACCACCCCCTGACTAACACACGGTCTGGGTCGGCCGCACTGGCCGTTCCTCCCACAAGAACCTCCTGCAGGAGACGCATCTTCATTGTGTGTCTCTCTCACTCTCTTTCTCTGGTGCCCTGTCCTCTTGGGCATGTTGCACATGCAGATCAGGTTTCTGTGAAATGACGGCGAGAAAGGCGGGTGCCACACGTTGAAACTGCACGTGACAGCACCTGAAGCCATGGCAGGACGCTGCATTTGAGGCAGGCCTGCAATGGTGCACTGTCCATCTGCGTGAGGCTGTGGGGCGTCCGGGCAGAGTCTCGCTCATCCTTGCAGAAAGCTGCACATGGCACTGGGAGGATGTGTGGGGGGTGGGTGCCAGTGTTGGTCTGAGGCCCCTGCAGATGGAGGTTGTGTGGAAGGCGAGCGGAGCATCGTCCTTTGTAGACCGAGAGCCACTGCATCCTGCACTGAAATGGCGATCTGCTTCCTGTCGCCCGTATTGCATGCCTTTGCTGCTCTGATCCCACAATCCCTACCCCCACAGGGCTGCGTGTTGAGCAGGAGCTGGTGACATCCTACCCGCAGCTGGCCGTGGTGAGGGTCCCCACGCCCTGGGTGCAGTCAGACAGCGACATCACCGTGCTGCGGCACCTGGAGAAGCTGGGCTGCCGGCTGGTGAACCGACCACAAGCGATCCTCAACTGCGTCAACAAGTTCTGGACCTTCCAGGAGCTGGCTGGCCACGGAGTGCCCCTGCCAGACACCTTCTCGTATGGTGAGTTCTGCCGGTGGAGGGGCGTTGCGGGTCCGGGGCGAGGGTCCTAATGATGGGCAGAAATTTGGCCTGGCACAGGCATCGAACTGTCCCTTCGTGGCGTCACAAGCCACGCAGTTATCCAGGTCGCTCAGTAAAAGGATCACGGCTGCCTCACTGCGCACTGGCTCAAAGTCACTCCCTTAAAGTCCGTCTCATTCTTACGGGCTTATTGACCGCCTGTGTCATCATTCCCTGGAGGCCACGCCCCTCACTTTGCATTCCCTCCACTGCAAGAGGAGGCTGGGCTGCAGTGCTGGATTTTTAAATGCCTCTGACGCTGCAGTTCCTGTCACATGCAGGCTTTTCATTATTTTTTTTTTCCCCCACTCTCTCTCTCTTTTCCTGCTGTGGGGTTTGGCCGACCGATGCTATATCCTTTTAGCTGCCAGCGAAGGCTTTCAAGAAGTTAAACAAGAGAATGTGTCAGTATGTGGTGATGAAAGAGGTTGATGTCATTAAGAACATGCTGACTGTCCACGCTGAACCGGTGAGGGCGAAGTCACAGCCTGGAGCTCAGCAGCCTGCGGCCCTGACCAGGAGGAGTGGTCGAGAGTAGGGTGGATGGGATTGGATAGCTCTGGACTTACAGACAATGTGTATGTATTTCAGCAGGTTTGATGGGATGTGTGTGTGTGTGTGTGTGTCTCTCCAGGAGGACATGAAAACTTCCGCAAGATGATCGACGAGGCAGAACCCCTGGGGTATCCTGTCGTTGTGAAGAATGCACGTGGCCACAGAGGTCAGTGGGCAGATCCCCTCCCCCCACGCACACACACACACACACACATATACAGACACATCCAGAGACACATACATACATACAGACACACACACACACATACATACATACAGACACACATACATACAGATACACACACACACACATACATACATACAGACACACATACATACAGATACACACACACACACACACACACACACACACACACACACACACATCTCCTCCACCTTGCTGCCTTTACACACAGCCTCCGTTTTCATGCCCTTAAATCCTTATGCTGCTGCTACAGCATATTGTGTTTTCAGACACGGAGGTTGAAGAAGTGCTTTGGATTGTTTGGGACAATTTTGGAAGGTGTGGTACAAGAGATGCAACATAAGAGATGTCTTTGTTGTCACTGCATGAGTAGAATGAGATGATGTTCAGATTATCCTGTAGAAAGCTCAGTAAAAACTGGAAAAAAAATTTAAGGAAAAGAATATCAGCATATCGCAATGTACAAATACAGATACACAGTATAGAAGTAAGAGAAATACTGCACATAAATTACTGCACCTGGGAAAGGCATCGGTTGAGAGTTGTAGTATTACTGCAGGATAATGATCAAGGTCAACAGTTTTACACAGTATAATGGATTTCATAGAACCCAATTTAGGTACTGAGATGACTGTGATAGCAGTATTGTCATACAGTCAACGTGGGTGATTGTACGATGGCTAGGAGGCTCAACAATTAAAGTGCATATTTCAGCATGTGTAATGCATGATGTCTGTAGTGTGGATACGTCTCAGTTCAGCTCGGTGTGGTGATGTGACGGGGGGGGGCAGGCCCAGTGCAGCAGTATGATAGCTTGGAGGGAGAAGAATCTCTTCTGCAGTCTTGCCATGTGAGCATATATGGCTCTGCAGTGCTAGCCGGGTGGCAGAAGTGTGAAGAGGTGGGTTGGAACACTGCAGATCTTCCTTTGTGGCTACAGCAGCTTCTGAAGAGTTCCTTCTGCGTAGGAAGCTATGAGCCAGAGATCCCCTGGGCTGTTTTTATGATGCTCTGGAGGACCTTCCTGTTCTCAGGTGCTGCCTGGGCACCACACTGTGATGCAGTATGTGAGGATGTTCTCCGTGGCCCACTTGCTGATGCTGACCATCAGCTGTTGTGGAAGTTGTGCTTTCTTTAGTCTACTCAGGAAATTAAGCCTCTGAAGTCCTTTTTGGGCCATGGCTGTTGTGTTTGTTGACCAGGAAAGGCCCCAGCTGATATGGACAGCAAGAAATCTGTAGTTCTGTACTGACTGCACCTTCTCGCTGCTGATTTTGATGTATGTCGATCTCCTGAAGTCCAGGATCAGCTCCTTGGTTTTCTTCGGTTTGAGGGCGAGGCTGTTGTCCCGGCTCCAGCTGTCAAGTTCTTGACCTTCTCTATATAGGCTGGCTCATTCCTTGAGATCAGGCCTATCATGGTGGCGTTGTCTGCGAACTTGATTATGTTGGAGTCTTGGATGGGTTTACAGTCATGTGTGAAGGGAGAACAACAGAGGGCTCAGCACACAGGCCTGTGGTGCTCCAGTGTTCACCGTTATGACGGTGGAGGAGTGCTTGCCCAAGCATGAAGTCTGTGGTCTGCTGGTGTGAAAGTCCAGAATCCAGTTACACGGGTGTGTGTTGGGGCCCAGGTCAATCAGCTTTGTAGCCAGCTTGTTTGGGGTGACGGTGTTGAACGTGGAGCCTTAATCAATGAACAGCATCTGTACGCAGCTGTCTCTCTCTTTCAAGATGCGACACTGATTCTGACCAGCCAGAGCTTTGTAAGCAATCCCTAAAAATAGGCTACAACAGTCTAATAAATCATGTAGGTTACATTATCAAGCTAAATGTAAACAGTTTAAAAATAATAATTAATAAAAACTTCTTTTAACATTCATTGATGTAAGTGTATTTTATTAACACTTGCTGCCGCTGTTGAGCATGGGGGCAGCATGTGGCTCAGTGGGATTAGCCTGTGTGCCTGTAATCACAAGGTCGCTGGTTCAAACCCAGCATCAGCCCATCTGCTGGTCCTTGAGCGAGGCCCTTAACCCCCAGCTCCCTGGGCACCACTGTGGGTGGCTGCCCGTCACAGACAACTTGACTCTACAAAAAGCAGGTTGATGGAGGCATAAAGACCATCTCCCCATGGCGATCAATAAAGTATCTATTATACATTAATCCAATAAAACTTGTCAGTTATGCTATCAAGCTAATTGAGTGATTTTTTTTTTTTAATTTATAATAATAAAAACACCTTTGAAACATTCCTACATGTACAGTTTCAGTGACGCTGTATAAGAAACGCATCCTGTGTCATGACGAGTGTATGACCACTGGAGTGTCCAGCCCGTCTGCCAGGCAGCAGCAAAGCCCTTTCTATGAGTATCAGGGGAGCATCACACATTTATGAGCCGTTTGAGTTTTTGAAATTTTCAGTCTGCCAAGCACTTTAAACACCAGCCTAGTTTTGTTTTAAAATGAATGATGTTTTTGCAATTTTTTGTTTGGGCTGTTATTCAAATGATGACATTTTCCTGCACATTTGTTCCTGTTTACAGTCACTTACATAACTATCAATATATATGGGAAATGACAAAACGGTAACCTTGTAATGTATTATTGTGGCACTAAAGGCACTGTGAAAATGAAAAAGTTTGGCGCACCAGTGCAACCAATGCAAATGGTTAGTTTGGAGCCGTTTATTCTGATATCCGGAAGTTCTGTATGTATTGTTTGCAAGTGCTGACTGAATTAAGAGCCTGAAAGTGTCCTCCAACACAGGGTAGAAACTGTTCTGCAGCCTCGCCATGCAAAAATACAGGTCTCTGTAAGCGCTTGCCAGACGGCAGCAGTGTGGAAAGTGGAAAGTGACTGTGGTGGGTAGGATCACTGCAGATGTTCCTGGTCAGGTCTGAGAGTATGGTCTCACCACATCCCAGCATTGCTTACAATTCAGAGCTTTGTTTAATAGCCCAGTGGTGATGTGACTACTTTGCCTGCCAAGAGATTTGAACCCACGACTATGCAGATATTAATCTGCGCACCCCACCCATAGTTTCATTTGTATTGTGTTCCCTGAAGTATAAAGGACCAAAGCAGCCTGGCCTGGATCACATGGGATTATCAAGGATGAAAATGGGAGCCTGTGTGTGCATGTCTGCTACCAGTGGGGTCTGTGTACTGTGATACACAAATGACTTTGGGGGGGGATCTTAATTTCATCTGTAACTTCCATTCAGTGGTGCCCATTTTCACACACTAGCTTAATACATTGTCTTAGGTCTGCCCCCCCCCCCCAAGAGCTTGCTGTGTCATCATCTCCATCTTGCATCCAGGAAAGATGCCTGCGTTGACACTTATGCAAATTACCATTGCCACACTAATGTAACGCTGCTCTCTTCCTTCTTGTTAATGCTCCCTGTTTGAATCTTGGTTGGGGGGCTGCTGACAGTATTTTGGGTTATATCGGGGGCTGGCCTTTTGGGACTGCCCTTTCTCCCCATTTCTATTGGATGTCTCTCGCACTATTTTTGCAAGAGGCCGCGATTCTGGTCCATCATGGCCGCCAGGGCCGTCATGGTCTGTTTTCGCCATCATCGCTGCTTAACCAAGTGCCAGTGGCCGCGTTTCCCTGCACAGTCTGCGTGACCCAGCTGCACTGCCTTTCCTGGGCCAAACGGAAACCCGCCTTTCAGCCCCTTATTCAGCACAGACGCATTTTTCCAGCACGTTTTAAATATACAGGGAAATGTTGGGCTGGTTTAGGTTTTTTTCTGTTCTGTCCACCCTCTACTCATAGAGTAGATAAACTGTTAACTCTTAGTGTGCTTGCTGGCTGCTGTATTTAAACACTCTGCTCTTTCTCTGATGAACTGTTTTTATTTTCATTTTCTCTATTTTAAAACTTGAAGGAGTAGCTATATGGTTTCGTTTTCCTGATAATTCCTTCCAGGATGGGAACCCAAACTCCTGTTGAGCCGCTACTATGCAGGCCTGTTATTTTCAGGTGTGTTTTACACCTGAATCACTGCAGAAACTGATGTATGGAATAAGGTTATAAAATTATAAATGCAGCTATTAGTGAGGTGTCAAAGAGAGGGCCATAATTAAATGTGCCATTTCTTGTTCCGGGTGACTCAGTGGGTGGCACTGTTGCTTCATACTTACAGGGTTGGGGGTTTGAATCCTACCTTGGCCGGAGTTTACATGACACAGGGAGGACAGTTTTTTTGTGTCCCCCCGCTGTCCAAAGATATGTATTTAGGCCAGTAGGTATCTCTAAATTGCCCATGAAGTATATTTTTGTGGCAGGGGGGCAGGTATACATTACATTGTGGGGACCAAATGTGTTATTTTGATGATGTGGGGACCATTTTTTCAGTCCCCACAAGGGGAAATTCAATTGTTATCAAGAAACTAAAAATATCAAAAGAGGTATTTTGTTATGGTTAAGGTTGGGGCTGGATAGGGGTTAAGGTTGTCATTGCTGGGATTAGGGTTTTGCCCATAGAAATGAATGGATGGTCCCCACTAAGATATGAGTGCAGGTCTGTCTGTGTGTTTGTGTGTGTGTCCTGCAATGGACTGGCGCCCCATGCAGGCTGCACCCCAACCTTGTGCCCTGGCCTGCCCAGGGTGAGCCTCACACCCCCTGTGAACCCAAATAGAAAATGCATGGCTATCACATAGTATATTCAAGCATTTATTGACTGATGGTATTTGGGATGTCTTTCCACAGAAGCCTTGTAAAAAGTTCACGTAAACTGCCCTCGACTGAAAAATTAGCCAGATTGTCGTCCTTTCTTTACTCATTTTTTGATGTCTGCATTGTGCCAGTGACCGAAACGGGCAGAGCGTTGGAACGGCACAGATTTACTGTGCTGCTGAACTGTGTGTCATGTTTCTGAAGAGCAATTTGGAGTGTGAGCCACCTGACGGAATGGAATTTTTGAGGGCAGATCAGTGCAAAACACACGGAAAGGCACAAGAGCATGACAGGTATGCTCAGGGTGACAGTCCATCCCGCCATCGCAGCTTTTGCGCTGACCCACTGAGCTGTAGGCTCACGATCCCCCAGATCCTCAAGGTGATCCCTTCCCTCATCGCTCGGCTACCCTTGCTGTGCTCTCATTGGTTGATTTATGGGACTCCCGGCAAGGTGACGGCAAATCTGGCCTAGCTTTACACACGTTCGCCCCCCCTCACAGGGAAGGCTGTGTTCCTGGCCCGGGACAAGCACCACCTGACGGACCTCAGCCACCTGATCCGGCATGACGCGCCCTACCTCTTCCAGGAGTACGTCAAGGAGTCCCACGGCAAGGATGTGCGGGTGGTACTGGTGGGGGGGCGCGTAATCGGCTCCATGTTGCGCTGCTCCACTGACGGCCGCATGCAGAGCAACTGCTCCCTGGGTGAGTGGCTGCGTCTCCTCATGTACATGTGGGCTGCATGCGACGCAGTGCTTTGAGTGACTGGAGGGCCGTTCGGGGTTTGTTTGGGCTGGTGTGGCGGTATAATGTTTGGAATTTTATTGCCAAGATTTCACAATTTTGTAGTATACCTTATTGCCTATACCAACCAAGCTTATACCTTTTGATGTGCCTCTGAAACTGCCTCTAAATATCTCTGCTCACAGTCATGGGGTCACTGGACTCCTCTGCGGCCACTCGTACATGTGTGTCTCAGCCGATATCGAAGATCGGATTCTGAGAATTTTTTTTTTACTTGATCAGTATTGGCTATCGCAGCCCGATCCAAAGTCCAGTCTGTTTTATTTCCTGCATCCACCCAATTCACGTCACTTGCGCGGATTTGTAAGGCTGCAGTAAGCCTGAGGCACATGGCTTGAAACTATAAACAATCAAGATGTCAGCCTTGTGGAAATTCTTTAAATTGGGAACTCAACGTAGCCTAACAGCTACCTGCAATGTCTGGAATGCCATCCTTTCAAGAGGAAATAGCAACAGTCGTTTAATACAACAAATCTAATTAGACACATGTAGAAACATCATATGGAAGAATGGCTTACTCAGATGAAGAATGCAGCCAAGCCTACTGCGTGTGTATGCATATTTAAACATTTATTAAAGGACTGGCAGATATTCAATGGATCGGATTGGGGTACCAAAAAAGGTGGCATCTTTATTAATTCCCAAGTTTTCATTACTATAGTGGACAGTGAATTGGATGGTGGCCTTTGATCATATTTTCCCAACTCGCACAAACTCATCTGACGCTATAAAGCTGTATGAATCTGTATGTAGCATGAGAGAGAGATTTGGGGGAAACAATTTAAATACAAAGGACAATTTTTTTTGAAGGAGGTGAATGAAGCCAAATTAAATATGGTTGGTACATGTGTCTCCGGTATGGCCTTAATCTGAGGAACAGCCGTTTAGCATTTTTCTGTAATCAAATTTACGATGTAGCCATGCCAAATAAAAGCCAAGGCCATTGTATGTGAGCAGTCTAATAGATCATGGCATTGGTCAGGAAGGTCCCTGTAGTAGTGTGTAAGATCTGCACAATGTTGCCCCCTGCAGGCGGCGTAGGTATGATGTGCCCATTGAGCGAGCAGGGAAAGCAGCTTGCAGTGCAGGTGTCCAACATCCTGGGCATGGACGTGTGCGGCATCGACCTGCTGCAGCTCAACGACGGCTCCTTCGTGGTGTGCGAGGCCAACGCCAACGTGGGCTTCATCGCCTTCGACCAAGCGTGCGGCATGGACGTGGCGGGCATAGTGGCCGACTACGCCCTCTCGCTGCTGCCCAGTCGCCTCACCCGCAAGATGTCACTGCTGTCGGTGGTGTCCAGCGCCAGCGAGACGAGCAGCGAGCCAGAGGCATGCCCCCCGCCCAACGCTCTGCCTGAGGCCGTGTGCACCATGAGCGTGGGCTCCACCTCCAGCGAGAGCGACCCGGAGCTGGCAGAGAGCCGCGACGGCCCCACCCCGGCCCTGCCCGACAACACCTACAACATGAACACCCTCCTTGCCAACGAGATCAAACTGTTGACTGAGTGAGCTGGGTCCAGCAGCAAGTGACATACAGTGCACGTGTATACACACACTCACACATATACATACATGTTTACATGCATACTCGTTTACACAAACGCATCTAAGTGTCATGCGCAGACATGGACTGACACACGCAGCCCCAGCAAAACGTGGGTGACAAACTCGAACACACAAACATACACACGCATGCTGTACACAAGCACGCATGTGCATTCTGTCTGACATATCTACCCCCCCAAATCCCCACCCACAACTAGATCTGAGGCTGCTCCCCTGACAACCCCCAGCCCCCCCAAATCCCTGGTAAAATGGCCCCCATGGACTTTGTATAGACTAGTTTTCCTGACTGGCATTTAAATTCAGTGGCTTGTGAAGGTGATCTCTGAGGTCGGGGATGGTTTCAGGACGGGAGGCGGAAGCGGAATGAGCCCGATCTGTGCCAAACACGCCCGGAATCAGGCGAGAAGCGTGGTTCAATTGGAGTGGGAATGCAGTGCTTTCTGATGGCCTTTCCCTGGGCCGGAATGGGTGGGAGCAGGGGCATGCCCCCCCCCCCCCCCCCCTGCAGAAGGCTGGCTCCGCTCCCCTGTGCCGCACGTGGCCTCCAGTGAGAGGAGGGGGGACTGATAAAGAGTGCCCCCTATAGGACTCCTGAAAGTCCCAGCTAATGATACATCCACATCCAGATAGTGGCAGGATGACAGGAAGGGATGATCCCTGCCTCATTCCGCCTCCCTTTTATCTTTCTTCTTTTAGCAGACAGCTTGAGTAGAAATTGCTCGAAATGGCTTAAATCCAGCAAGATGACACACTTAAAGTAACTTTGAAAGGAAACAGTTCCCAGCGCTCTTTAGCTGTCAGTCATCGGAAACTGCTCGTGATCTTTTTATTGCAAAGCACTTTAAGGTAAATGATTTGCAAGAACTTTTAGCAAAACATAACTGTCAGATAGGGATGTAGAGACCAGCCATGATATGTTCATATGAAATTTTACTAAACCAGTTCTTATGGTCATATACCTCAGTTAAATTTTCACTGCCTTACTGATTCACCAGGAAATACATTTAAAGGACTGAAATGTTCTTAATCACACAAGCCTGAGCTGCTGCTGCCTCATTGAGGCATGGGGGTGGACGCTGTTATCATGCAAATTATCTTCATGTTACTGAGCAGTGTTCAAAGCTGCTTGACTTGATGGCCAGCATTCTCTAATTTTAGCCATTGGCTAAGACAGAAATCCTCACTGCACAAAAAAACTTAAGTGTCAACTATGGGTTTTTTATTGATTTGTCCCATGTGATTATCTGGCCAAGTATAAATCTGATTGAGGAACTACGTGTTTTTTTTTACTGACCAGGTCTTATTGTGCAAATAAAAATGTAAACAAAGTATCCTTTTGTTACTCCTAATTCTTACATTGCTGCAAGTGGGCCCCACTTCTACATTTTCTCATTTTCATCAACAAAAAAAAACTCATAAGTGGTCAACCTCAACTGCCATTACACTAAAACACTTCCTGTTTGTCTGGACAAGTGGTTATCATTGTTGTCAATACTCGTGAGGCATTTATTTATGGCCTCCTAGCCAAAACTGACACAATAAACCAACAGAGTGGACTTTGTGAGCAGTTACACTTCATGTCACTTAATCACTTGACTGTCACAAGATGTTTGCAGCTTACATGGGGTCTGTATACTGTTGAATATTGGGAGGACTTTCTTTTGCTGTTTGTTCATGGACTGAGCTCAGGGGAAGCAGCCTGGATCTCCCTTCCCAACCCCCAAGGCATGTGACGTGTCCACTATAGGTAGAGATCTGCTTAAAAAAATATTCACAAATGTGCAAACAGTCTCTGAAAAAGATGCGGTGTACCACATTCGATAACATGCATTTTTGTCTCTGTTAATTTTTTTTCTGTTTAATTTATGGTGTACATTTTAAAGGTTATTCATTTGTGTGCAGTACTGTCTCAGCCTGAGACATTCCAGCTGAAACTTTGTGGGATTGCTTTATCTCCCTCTGATGCAGTGCAAGCCTCAAAGGCAGTCATCAAACACACGCCGGCTTTCTGGATTACAACGGTGTGTTCACAGTGCGGTCACATGTAGGCGGTGGCTGCTCATAGCCACGCTTATGGTTTGGAAAAGAAAGTGTGGTTCTCGCCATTGTTGTGACGCGCACAAAGGATTTGAGCCAACATGCACAGAATCCCCAGGGGGGGAGGGGCCATTTGAACAGCAACATTGGCTGTAACTTGTGTGTCACAAGCCACATTCATGGATTTATTTCTCACCCTTATGGTGTTAAATGTGGTCTTAAGTTTCTTCCTTCCTTTGTTAGGGCTTTTTTAAACATGTTGAAACATAGTCTATGGATAATCCTTAGATTGATGCTTAACTGTTACTTTTTTTCTGCAGGTGCTGCAACGATTAAGAAATTTCCCATGTGTCTAGATTCCATTTATTTGTAAGTGCAGCCAGGTCTGGAATTGCATGAAAAGTAGAATGCCTTAATGATGGTGGCTTGTTCAGAGTAATTGGTGACACATCATCCAGCGTGGAAGGTCGATTCTATCCTTTGTTCCCACAGATAATGGGAGAATTGTGCATATTTCCTATTAACCATTGCTAGTTTATTCTTGTACAAATCATAACAACTACAGACACGTTAAAAGGGAATTTAAGAGAGACTTGCCTATGGGGTTCACAGTTTTTCATTTAAAGTATTTGGGGAGACTCTTAGTTTGCCAAGAATACATGCGTTTTTGTATTTATTAACATGTTAACATTCCTGTAATGTTGTTTTAACTTTTTTGAGTGTGTAACAAACATTTTCTGTCAGAGTACATAGTTTTTTTTTTTTAATGTGTTAGAAATTGGTCCAGTAACATCTGGATTTGTACAGGTTTCTGGTTTTGGTAAATTAGCATAAGTATCTATGTATTTACATAAGAACTGATTTTATATAAATGAATCAGTTTGTGCTGAATTTCAGTTAGTACTCTAAATTACCAAAAACCTTTCAAAAATCACCAAATGCTCTAGTAGTATTATTATATTACAGTAAATTATTTTTCAACATGATTTATATATAGTATATAGTCAGTTTCACAGTCAGTTGTACATATTACTCTGAACTGAAGTTTGGGGGAATAAGACTAAGTTTGAGGTTCCATTTGTCAGCTGGGACACATCATCGCAAGCGTGACGGTCCTGTTCATTAGGCCTCCATGACATGGACGTTTGGCTTAGTCATTAAGTTGAAATGCAATATTCATTCCAGGCGCTGGTGTAACAGATTGATTAAATTATTCATCCTCAATGCAATGTTAAGAATACTGATGGTGTTACAAACTGGATTCCATATCTGGTTTTATTTAATGATTAATTTGTGCCGAAGTATGTAAATACACCCTTCTTTTTTAGACTAAATAAAAATGCCATACTGATGAAAGCTAAAGCAGAATGTCTGTTTTTTTTTCTCCCCCCCCCAATTATTGTTCTAATGTGGAATAAGACTCACCATTAGCTTTTAGCCTTTTGGTTTAGCATGGTATACATTTAATAGTACAGTAGCTACTGAGATAATGTAACTACTTCAGCCTTTTTTGTACAGCTGTATGCTTTACTGGAGCATACTGAAATGAATTGTGCATCACACTACTGCTAAGTGTACCCAATCACTCTACATTGGCAATGCTTGTACACTGCAGAAGCTGCTTCCTAATACAGTGCTGCTTGGCTTGGTGTGAATGAGTGGCGTAACCTGAATCTGGCATAAGGGAAAAGGACAATCTGAACGGCCGCAGCCATTATCGAAATATGGGATATTGGTTAGGATTTACACAATGAAATGAAACTTCACTGACATACATAAGACAAAATAATCAGTGTATCCCATGTCAACATATACTACATATACTTGCATGAGCAATTCAATTTGATAATATTTTGGCTCTATATCATAGGGGTATATTTGAGCTCATCAGTATCTCAATGATGTAAAGTTTTGCTACAGAACCAAATGATGTAACTACCATAAATAAAATAAATGGAATGTACAGTAAAATATGGGATATATAGTAAAATGTTTACTTTAGGCCTGTATTACCATGTAAACATTACATAAAATTTTTGGTAACACTTAAAGCAGTCGTGTAATGCATTATAGATACCTTCATAATGCATTATAACGCATTCATGAAGTATAAATATGGCTATAATTATTTATGAAAAGGTATAACCCATTGTGGCTATGATGGCTTCATAGATGATGGATGACTGCCTTAAGTGTTACCAAACCTTGCAATTAAAATACATGAATGGATTTTGCTACATATACCTTCATTTGATGCTATTCACCTCATGGAGTCGCAGTATTAAAGACTTTAACTGAGTAATAACAGTAGAAAGCCTAAGGAAATCTAGGGTATAATTACAAAGAACAGTATTATCGTGTTAGATAATGAGATCCATTGAGTAAATGGTGCTCATTTCTGCAAATACGGCACTGGTCCCTGGTGATCAGCTCATGCCAGTTGCTTCCAGGCCACCTCTTGCCTCAGACATCTTCAGCAGTCTTTGGATGGGCTCAGTCAGGCCACAATCCGGCTCCAGCTGGCTCGAAGCCAGGGCCCTCCTACCAAACTCCGTTGCCTGGCATCAAACACAAGGGTATGATGGAATATAAGTCCACATCTGTCACTGACATGTAGATATGGAAACCAAAAAGAAGAACTTTGCCAATGAACTTCTCAAAAGGGACCCAGCTTATATTTGTACAGACAAGAATTAATCAACATTCGACCCCAAAGGGATCTGCACTGCGAATGAAACATGGATCATCTCATGTCAGAATCATGTAATTGTTTCTAGGGACGGTTAAATGCAATGTGGACTCTATGAGGAGAATCTCTCTTTTAATGTCACCGCTTGTCAGCATGGATTCAAAACCTTGAACATTTGACTGCTTATTTCCAAACTATGTCACATAGTGACTAAAGTAATCACAAGGTTATTAATCAGGTAGTTCTAATGAAAATATGACAAAGAATATTCATGTAAGTTTTACGCCCATGCTGTACCATTATTGTGTGAAGAACGTGGAGCTTGAAAATGTTGTATGGAGATCACAAACATTAGTCAGAGCACCTATTGAGGGATTTACGAGGTCAGCCCATGAAAACCTCATGATGCACCTGGGATTTCCTACCTTTGAGCTTTAGCAATTAGCGCTAATCCCACATGAGCGCATAGGAGGTAGTGTGTTGCCAGCAGTGCCGTTAATACCTTAGCAAAATCGTCGCCTAGAAGCCAGAGCATGGCCAGGGCGTGGCAAGCTAGTGCCATCAAGCAGGGGAGCCGTTTTGGTATTTGCTCCTCCACTTCCAAAACACACTGCAGTGTCCGATCAGCTTCAGCCTGCTGGGCCTCATCTGCGTCACACAATTAGCAGTGTCACTATCCGAACGTATAACTGCAATGCATATTTACATGCTAATTATACTGTGACTGACCACAATATGCCAACCAACGTACATCAACATGAATACATCAGCATATTCACACAATACAAATGTATTCATCTTAAAACAATACAGGACCCAGAAAATAACTGCATAGCACTCTGCCAGTCCAGCCCAAAAGAACCGGCTGGACCAGGTATCTGTGAGTCAGCGTACGGTCCAGTTAAATTGCAGGCATTAAAGGTCACTTCGCTTTTAATGAGCTTTTCCCCTCAGTGAAGCAGGGAGCAGATGACAGAAATGCAGCCGCGCTGTGGGCCGCAGTGAGCCATCATCAGCCGGCTTAGTCACCCATCTGTGTGTGAGCTCAAATCTGCTCCCAGCTTGGAGAAAAATGCGATACATAGTGTCCTGTGGTGGATCTTATTCCAAAGGATATACTGGCAATTACCAGGAGGTGATAATGCTTAGAATTTTAAAAGATATAAAAGAATTTCACAAATGCCTTCAAATTTCTCAACTGAAATTATGTATTTTTTCATTTTAAAATACTTGGTATTAGTTAATGTTACTGGTACAGCTAAAGCACAAAAATCATTACATTTACTCATGAAAAGTTTGTATAGATTTCACCCACCAATTGCATTGTGAAGTGAACTGTAGTTCTGAATGTGACTGTCTAGGATTCTGTACAGGTGAGAGTGCCAAGTATTGGCCACCTACATGCTCAGACCACAAAGAAACACAATAACTCCCATCAGACCACTGTGAGCAAAAAAATACACACACCTGTATTTTCAATGATAAAAAATACATGAATATCCATCCATCATCATTTCATGGTCATGAAAATATTTTTTAAGAAAAGCCTAAATGTAGTGGTTCTTATCTATTATAACATCCCACATCTCTTACCTCATTGCACAAGGACATTGCAATATCAAATTTCTTTTGCTTGAAAAATATATTTGCCATTAGAATGTAGCCACCACAAGTCACAGTGCTGTCCAAACCAAATTCTTCACTGGCGTAGTAAACCTATATGATAAAACAACACCATATAAAATATGGACTCATTAAAAGTTTCATCAACCTCACAGGGTTTTTGTGTACATGAATGGTTTTTTGGCCCCTGTATGTTAACTCACATCATTAGCGAGGTGAAACAGGGCCTCTTCAAAATTTTCTGTGGCAGCGTGTAGCCGACCCAGGTTCCGGTGGAGCTGGTGACGGACCACAAGGCTGCACTCGGGTGCCTTCATTACTATCCACTCCGCCTGGGCCAAGCACTCCTCTGCCTGGGAAAACCTACCAAGACCTGGTGCAGTGACAGCACACATTAACATTAATGCAGCTACACTATATGGACAAAAGTATTGGGACACCTGACCATTAGATCTACAGGAACTTTTACGACATCCCATTCTAAATCCATAGGCATCAATATGGAATTGGTCCTCTCTTTGCGGCTATAACAGCTGCCACTCTTCCAGGAAGGCTTTCCACAAGATTTTGGAGTGTGTCTGTGGCAATTTTTGCCCCTTCAAGACCAGCATTTGTGAGGTCAAGCCCTGATGTTGGACATGAAGGCCTGGCTCACAATCTCCGTTCTAATACATCCCAAAGGTGTTTGATGGGATTGATGTCAGGCCTCTGTGCACTGGGGCAGTCATACTGGAACAGAAAAAAGGCCTTCCCCAAACTGTCCCCACAGTTATCCCTCCTCCATCAAACTTTACAGATGGCACAATGCAGTCATGCAGGTAACTTTTTCCTCTGGCATCCATAAAACCCAGATCAATCAGACTGTCAGACAAAGAGGTATGATTCGTCGCTCCACAGAACACGTTTCCACTGCTTCAGAGTCTAGCGGCCTGCTTTACACCACTCCATCTGATGCTAGGCATTGCGCTTGGTGATGTGAGGCTTGCATGCAGCTGTTCAGTCATGGAAGCCCATTCCATGAAGCTCACAGTTTTTGTGCTGGGGTTAATGCCAGTGTAAGTATGCAACTCTGCAGTTACTGAGTCAGCAGAGCGCTGGTGAATTTTACACACTATGCACCTCAGCACTTGGTGACCCCACTCTGTTACTTTACCTGGTTTGCCACTTTGTGACTGAGCTTCTGTTGTTGCTAAATGCTCCCGCTTTGCTGTAATACCATTTACAGTTGACCATGGAATATGTAGCAGGGAAGAAATTTCATGAACTTACATTGCATTGGTGGCATCCTATGACAGTATCTCAGTTGAATTCATTGAGCTCTTCAGAACAACCCATTCTTTCACAAATGTTTGTAAACCTGACTGCATGCCTGGGTGCTTGATTTTATACACCCGTGACAATGGGTCTGAATGAAACACCTGACTTTAATGATTAAGAGGTGTGCCCAGGTACTGCTGTACATATAGTGTATCCTTCCACATCCCTATCAGGCCCTCATTTTCTGAGGTGTGCCCAGGTACTGCTGTCCATATAGTGTATCCTTCCACATCCCTATCAGGCCCTCATTTTCTGAGGTGTGCCCAGGTACTGCTGTCCATATAGTG
>JAOYFF010000106.1:3385967-3397679 GCA_025773925.1 Cryptomyrus ogoouensis | reverse complement strand
CCTTCTTTACCCATTGTGGCTCTTTGTAAATCTTGGGTCAGACATTTAGGAGAAAATGGCTCTTTGCTTTAAAAAGGCTGCCGACCTCTGCACTAGACAAATGCAAAATGCAAGACCGTGCAATATTTCCAAAAGACCATAACGAAGGGACGGCTAATGGAGGTGGACCAGGTCAGTGTTCTGGTGAGTCAGTGTGATTCATTCGCCTACCATATTAAAACTACTTTATAATTTATAGATTAGTTTATGCTTAAAATATGCATTGACAGGGTCAAACAATTTCGCAAAAGTAACTTGATTATGGAATAAACACAAAATGAATCCTGTGAACTAGGCAAGTCACTTTGGCAGTGGTTCTGTAACATGTGACACACCACCACACAAAAATCCAAAACAATAGTTATTTATTTGGAAAATAGTACAGCGAAAACAAGAAAGCTGTATATTTGCAAGGTTTTTTTCATATAACATTCCAGTATTAGAATAAGATTTCCTTATTTGTTTATTGCTGGTTCCTTAATCTACTGAATGTCTTTGTGTAGCAGATGTATGAAAAATAACAGTTGGTTCATCTGTTCATGATTTACCATTGTCATATAAATCTCTCTGGCAATAGATTTAATTTTTCAAAATACTATGATGGATATATACCATATGCAAACAATAACATGTAGAAGCTACTGATATACAAATAATGCAAAGAGTAAAAGCTATTGACATGCAAATACTATCTGGAAATATTTAATTACATTGTCACCCATCTTTTTTCAATTGAAGCTTGTTTAAATATAGAGAATATTATAATTATATGTTTAAGTAGCAAACATTCTGTCCAGTCAGTGTCCAAAATATTCAGCTGCAAAATACCTTTCGTTGTGAGCTATAATGTAATGAAGTAAGCTTAGCTAAGCTGAAACAAGACGGATGCATGTGTTTCTGGTTACCAAAATATGTATAGTTACATCAATTTAAAGCAGTGATTCATGAGCATTGATGTCATAGAAGGCAATATAGTTAATCTAAGTTCATAATTCACTGAATTGGTCAGCGCCAAAGTCAAGATATGACCACTGTATGGTATGGCTGGGATTCCTCAAGGAAATGATGACCTTTTATGTTTTATATCAAATGTGCAATGTGCTAATATCTTAATACATTGATTGAAAAATATTGTTATTCGTTATCTCATTGTTGTTAATCATTAATAACATTTTAGATTTCAGTATAAAATGTGATTTTACTTGACAGGAAAATTCTTTGGAAACTTTCTTTGAAATCAAAGCAAGATGGGTTTTCTGTTCATGCTGTTATACATTATGATGCATGCAGCAATGTGAATCTCAGTTTTCATTCAATCATGAACTAGGGCAACCCCATTAAAGCTCAGGAATGAGAAAGATGCACCAGTCATGCACAGATGGCAGCTGGCATCACTCTTTCTTGCGCAGGTGGATGTAGATGATGCCGCTGCCCAGGAGCATGGGCACACAGAGCCAGCCCAAAACATAGCAGTACCCGTAGGAACCGGAAAGTCGCTGGCTGGGATCCTGGAGGATTTCGTTGTGGTGCAGTGTGTAGATGATCACGGCCGAAAAGGCTGTGAGGCCTGGATGGAGCACACGAGAGTGATACAAAAAGTGAGAGTACATTACAATTTTAATTAGGCCAGCAGGTAGTGAAGTCATTAAGGACGCTGAAAAGAACACGGACCTTTGAATAACTGACCCTGAATCGCTGCAAGCAGTTCTCTGACAATACGAATGTGTTGTACAATAAGTTACTATGGATAAAGTAATGAAATTAATAAATATAGCATTCTTTTGCCAGATAACTGATTATTTACATGTAAACAATGGGGAATTTTGTTTTGATTTGAGTAACATGATAAATGAACTGGGGCATATAATGATTCAGCTTCGTTATGGTAAATTTTTAAAGAGTGCACAGTTTTTTAGTTTAGTGACACTTAACAGTGTGATGTAAAAGATGGATGACTTCTCTAAGCAATGGCATGCAGTATTGTACATAGATTAAACCATAATGATGCAGGTAGTGTCTAACAGACAATTCTTTGGTGAAATACCTGCAAAGACCTGGCATAACCCAGTGATGTAAAAGAGGCCTCCTTTGGACATTTTGAAGAGCTGGGCAAGAAAGATCAAAAATGCAACAGAGGAGAAGACGACGGCGAGGACCATGAGGACCTGCACAGCGTGGAGCCACTCTGAGCATGGAGAAATGACAGGGACAAGATTCCATCAGGTAAGATCCCTTAGCTACCTCTTGCCACCACAAGTGTGGGGCAATAACTTCATGGAATAAGATCCAAGGGTCTGTGATGAATAAAGTTCTTACCGCTTTCTTTGGAAGATGTGCACAGCCAGGCTCCTGTGATGTTGTCAAGCTTGCAGTGATACCAGAGGTCTGAGTTCTCCTCACCACTCCACACCCACCAGGACTGGTTGGAAGACAGGTGGGGGTGAGGAGGTGTTGGTGGTGGGCAAGTACATTAACCCGGAACCCTAACCCGGAACCCTAACCCTAACCCGGAACCCTAACCCTAACCCTAACCCAAACAGACTAGCACATCATAGGAGTCTCTGAGACCCCTACTGGCCCAGAAAGGCAAAACACAGTGATTATGCTGACAAAGAACGTGAGAAAGGGGGCTTCTATGTATTTCACAGTCTGCTCCTTTGTGTAGTAGGTAGGTTAATTATAGTGCTTTCTACAGAACTGAGCATAGCTGCACTATAGTATCTTTTCACAAGATAAAACAGAACCAAAGAGACCCAATGCTGGTCACAACTCACTTTTGGTTAGATATGCAGTTACAGTGTTTTGCCAGTGTACGGCAGCACAGTTCAAGGCCACCTGCTGACATACAGACTGTGCCTCTAGAATAATTAAGAATACTCAGAAGTTCAAAAAACAAATAGTAGCCTGTAAGTTCCTGGAGTAAGTGTCAGGGATGGCTCACCTTTTCAGTGGTGGCAATAAATAAAATGGTGAGTGTTATCAAGTGCAGGAGGGTTACAAACACAAGCAAGAAGCCCATTGTAGTGAGTACTCCTGTCAGCGGCACCTGTGCACAAAACAAAACGGCTGTGATGCTTCTGTAAAGTTGAGGACTTAGTGTGTTCAGCGGACGCGGTTCTAAACTAAGGAGTGATAACAACACAAATCTTAAATTGTCTGACTTATAGTGCATTATACTTCAATAACTTGATTTACTGCTACAAAATAATTTACTGCATGACTTATGAAGTTTCACAGTGAGAAATGAAAAACTGTTGCTTACAGCTCAGAGAATGAGTATACTGTTTTGTTAGTTATTTTGTCAACACATGGTTCCAATTAGATTTTACTTTAAGAGGGAGCACTCATAACCTGGTATGGAAAAAACTTATCACATGCACCAGTAACCAAAAACGGGAACTTTTAAGATTTTAAGTGGTCACAATATTACACCACAGTTCCTGAAAAAAAAATGCTGCTAGAATATCATGGCACCGTACATCACACTAACTCTGAGAAAGTGCTCAGTTGTGCTTCATTATATTATCCTTAAGTTTCCTTAATAAATATAGTTTAAAAAAGAACAACAAAAACACAGGGAAATGATTCATAAGTGGCAGACCATGCAACGGATGCTGTCCTGCGTAAATAAGCATTATAGCATATTAAAAAACTGAAACGGAATAAGCATGAAGTTCACAGAGGCGACGCAACAAAATATTAAAAAAAATAGCAGCTCACCTCACGCTACTGATTTCAGCTCCAAAAACAATAAATCTCCGATCGACACTCTGTGTCTCTTTGCTTTCGTGGTCCTTCTCGCAATCAAGACACTCCCCTCTTTTTCTCTCTCCCCCCCCTTTAAATGTCCAGTATAGAAAAAGAGGTACAGAGAAGGAGAGGAATGCAGAATATTTTTAGGGGAAACTCTTCCCGCCCACTTCCTATTCATTCGGTTCCGTCTTTGCTTTCCTTCTGCGGGCATTCAGTCTAGATTCACTGCCTCGAAATGACTCAAACTGGATCCGCCCAAGAACTTAAAAACTCCACATGTGGAAAAAAACCGCTGCTTTCCAAGCAAGATCACGTTCACATCTCCAAGCCCCTTAAACTGGTATCAAAGACACCGGAAACGATGCCTTTACGTGAATATAAATGTGCTTGTCATTAAAACGAGTTGTGCCCTTGTAATAGCAAAAACATATAATACGAAAATGGTACTTTGTGAAGTTTATAGGCACATCTAGGTTTTGAATCTATCTATAACCCTCCCCCACCTTGCCAATGAGGTCAGTATTGTTACCATTTCATGGGAAAACAACCAATTGCAAGGTCGATTCTCCATTTCCCTTTGGAGCACCCCTCCGTTTATCCATCTATTCATCCCCTCATCCATCTATCCATCCATTTTCTATACCCGCTTGTCCCAAGAGAATGGTATTTAGAGCATAAAATATATCATACATCACTTTTTCAACCTCTTCAACTTTTTATCGGGGGGTAAAACAGCACGGTATCTCCCGGGACGGTATCTCCCCAAGCCTTTCTGCTACCTCTGGACTCACATTACTTACCGTTATTACTCAGCTTCTTCTCATGCTACTAATATTATTTTAATCGCCCTCTGGCCACAAAACTTGGCTCCAGTTCAATCGACAAACCACAGCCCTTTAAACATAAATATGGCATAAGTCTGAATATGATGGCCACCAGTTATCAACACAGGAAGAGATTAAGTACCTCAAGTAGTATAATAATCAACATAAGTGCTCTGACGA
Source organism: Cryptomyrus ogoouensis (assembly GCA_025773925.1). Taxonomy (NCBI): domain Eukaryota; kingdom Metazoa; phylum Chordata; class Actinopteri; order Osteoglossiformes; family Mormyridae; genus Cryptomyrus; species Cryptomyrus ogoouensis. Next base: position 3,392,883 of record JAOYFF010000106.1, on the reverse strand, counting down.
AAAGCTTATTTGTTGCGGTGTGGAAACTTTACAGGGAAAAAGAAGCCAATTAGTTCAAAAGTTAAATAAATCTTATAAATTAAAGTATTTATGTGATTAAAAACATATGAACTGAAATATATACAATGGACAAACATAAAAACAGTTTGGGAGTATAGACTTTGTTCTTGGGTATTTACTTCTGCTATTGTGCTCATCTAGCAGATCTTTTGAAACCATCCTGTTTCTGCCCATTAGAGCCCAATTTTGATCCCTTTGGCTTTGTAACCCTGACCACCCACAACCAAAAAAGGTGAGAATTTCAGAATAAACATTTATGCATAGTTTTAAGTGACATTCAGAAATAAAAGACACTGAACATTTAACAAAGGAAACAAGTTTTTATCTCCTCTCAGATACTACAGGGCATAAGGCTGGGGTAAACATTGGACAGGATGCCAGTACCTCACACGGTACACACACACACACACACATTTGTATTCTTGTCTTTGTAGGGACCTTCCATTCATTTCTATGGAAAAAACTCTAATCCCAACAATGATAATCTTAACCCTTACTCAGCCCTAACCTTAACCACAAGTAACCAAACAAAATACAGGACGTTTGGCATTTTTAGGTTTTTGATTGTAGTGACAGATTTTTATATAGTCCCCACAATGTCAAAATCACATTTTGGGGACATTTGGTTACATTTAGTCCCAACAATGTTATATAAATATAACCAACTTACATACACACGCATGCTTACACACACTTACAGTTATATACTATGTGCAAACAAGCTTAAGTGACCCTAATTCAAGATAAGTGATTAGAAGATGGATGGATGGATGGATGGATGGACATGTTTAGTGTTATACAAGATATCAAATTAGCGCTTCAAGTCCGAAGAGCAGATATACCTATAACGCCTATCTCAGTCCATATCAGAACAGCCAGTTAACTCTCTATCATATAGCAATTCCAGCAGTTTAATTTACTTCAGAATCAAATCTAATTTACTTTATAATTTTTATAGGCTAATATAAATGTTCCATTTCCCAAGTTTTCTAGAAATGGATCTGATTATTTGAAAATGTAATTAATTAATCAAAATACATCTTCCAACTGCTTGTCCTGTACTACCTAGTGGGGTAAGCACTCTTACATGGCACTGTGTAATACCGTATGATGGCAGAATTATTTGCGCTGCGTTGCGTATGTTTTCATTCGCAAAGCTATTTATCCATTTATTTGCAATTAAAAAAAAAAAATCAAAAACAAGCAGACTCAAAAATTTGCACTTTTATATGTTTTTTGTTTCGGACGTGTTTTTATTTACTCATGATCAACACTGAGAAAACAGAGCTTTCTTTACATGAAAATAATTAATTACTGTGTTCTGCAGTTTTATGGTGAAACATTAGGCAGCAGCAGCATGCCAGATAAATGTAATATGTTTTAGTCGTGGGACTCAGCTGCAAAGTTATATACAAACCACTGTGAAACACAAATGGTGTTCGGCTAAATATTCATACTCCAAATATGACGTACGTCCTGTAAAATGAGAGGTTTGTCGCCGCCTAGTGGCCTTTTGGACCTTCTGCAATGGCTGGAAACGATCACTATGGAAACGATGAAAACGTACACGCAACGGACTTATAATAATGCTATTGTTGAATGAAGTAATCATCATCTTCTTCTTATACTGGTTTCCTGGTGAGGGTTGTGGTGGCAACATACTAAGAAGGTCAGATCAGAACTCCCTTACTTAAGATCTGGGGGGGATACATGAAAATCACAAACAGAAGTAAAGACAAATCACACCCTTGATAGAGCCAACACCCACTTTAAATTACCTTGGTTTACCTTGTGCCATTTTGTGCCAAAGCTGCAGATGCAACTCTTACTGCATTCATACAGGGACTGAACAGCACAGAGTACCAGCCCCAATTACCATAATCCTTCGCACCTCCCATAGAATGTGCTGGGCGTACGGTCCTACGTATTCTCCAGATCCACAGTGCACATGGAAACTGTGCTAGGAAACTACCAAGAAGCGTCACACAGCTGTCCGAGGAAGATGAGCCGCCCCAGAGCTAGGCTGGCGTGAATCCTACATTCGACCATCAGTGCCCTGGCACTGGTTTTCACAGGGAGGCTGAGAAGTGTAATTCCCATGAAAAATACCAACAATAACAGAGTAGCCAGACAGGAATGAGATTAGCAGGACCAAGCACTGGAAGCTGGGGGTGGGGTTCCTTGGCGAGCTCGCAATGGCCGGGCCGGACAGATCAGATGTGCCATTTCAAGTGATGAAGGAAATGTCAGCATTAAAATTAAGTGCTTTAACTGTATAATGAAATATTATTTATACTTTGTGTGGCCTGGATTTAATGTTTTTCACATGCACACAGTAATAATTCAGGGTGACCAGATAATCCGTGTCAGGGAGCCCACTTTGAGCATTTGACAGGACTTGTAAAGTACAATTTCAATTAAAAGGACCTGAATTTCAATGAAGCACTGAATTCATGCCGTGTGCTGATTGGTCAGTCTCCTATAATCATGCATGTGTCACTGATGTTAAAATCACAGTTGAATGAATCTATCAATCAAGGAAACAAACCAGTCACAAGAAGAACTGAACTATTTAGCCAATCACCGGAGCCTTACAGTTTTAAAGCAGTTTGTAAAACCTGAAATAACTCAAACTGTCCTCCCTGGTATGAATTATCTGGTTGCCATAAATAATTAGTCATTACATTTATTTATACATTTACACATTTAGCAGACACCTTTGTTCAAAGCATCATACAAATGTGGCAAATAGCACATTACAAACATGCGCTGTCAAGGTGTCAACTAGGCATAAGTGTGGCTAGGTAGAGCTTCCGGTGAACTCCCAGGTACAGGGGTAAGCAGCACTGGATCAGGAGCCACACAGCTACACTACAACAATTACGCAGCAACTTCTAAATAAGCAGGAACCTAATGAGACTATTCAAGGAGCAGAAGTGCCCTAATTAAAACTACTGTCTACTGTAGTAACGCAAAAAGACTGCTTTACTGTCTTACTTTACTAATGGTTAATAAGCAAAAAGTGCCAAAAATACTCAACCAAAAAGGTGATGGCTATTATTTTGGAGTACATGCACAAATTCACCTGTGTACAAGTTTACAAAATTGTCTGGAATCATGCATAAACTGCTTCTGATCTGTGAAACCATCAATTGCCTATAACTGCTTACACACTACAGGGTTAGGGTGAGCCTGGACCCTATTCCTATTTGCACAGGGCAAAAACAGGGGACATTCTGGATTGGGTGCCAGTCAACTACAGACCACACAGACCCATAAAATGCACAAGTCCAGGTCACTTAATTGTGTTTTTGTACTGCATGAGGAAGCTGAGGTGTCCAATGGAAAATCATACTAACCCATACATACTCACAGGTGTACTTTATCTATGTCATCAATAATAACCATGCATGATCTGATTAAACATATCACACAGAAAAAATACACCAACGGTGGTACATTTTAATATTTATTTTGAATTCATTGTTCTAACATATATGCTGAAAATGTATGCTTACCTAGGGGATATTTGGTTCTAATGAGGCAACTGTTGAATTTTTGGCAAAAAACTACAGACATTATTTATCAATCCATCCAACCTTCCATCTTTCACCACTTATCCTTATCAGGGTTTAGGGGGAGTCTACAGCCTTTCTGAAGCAGAATAAGGCACAAAGCTGGGGTACACCCTGGGTGGGACGCCAGTTTCACAACGCTATGTCTGGAAGAAAACCTACAAATTAGGTATGGATGCTGGAGATAATTAATACAGCAGGTCAAATAATCAGAATAAGAATGGAAACAGGATTAATACTGAACATCATTTTTACATAAAAAAAATATGTTATGATACGATGGTCTGTCAGTGGTACCTCTTTTGGCCAACCCACCCACTCACTCGCACTCCCCCCAGCGAGTACACAAATGGTTTCTCCTGTTGTCAAGGTAGCTCGTAGCTTCTGCGAGCCATTTTCCGGGACTTCACGGGATCGCGCTGTAGTGCATCTGTGGTTAATACTAAGGACAAGCCGCTACTTGTCATATGGATAGTTACTGTTTCCTATGATTGAATGTGGGAAAGAATGTTTTTAGTGCATTTCATCACGAAAACAGCGATAGTCTGACTGGAGCTGCTCATGCAGAATCGCCACCAGTTGAATCGTTGCCTAGATGGTGATGGCATTATCGTTTCGTGCTTAATCTTAGCTTTAGCTGTTAGCTGCCTGATAACGGTTTCGTTTCGGAATTTGCTATTGATCATATAGTCACGTGCAATATACGGTGGATCAAGAACGGAAGAGCAGAAGTACTTTGGGTGTTGCATGTGTTTTTTAGAAGTTGATTTTAAACTTTTAAAGCCATATGGCGTTTAGCAGTCGCATCACGCAGTCGTGTACCGGACAGACCGGACTCTGTACAGGCTCCTAAAAACAAGTTGTGCTGTATTTTATCTGTTGTTAGTTACCACCATCTAACAATGAGCGGTCCTACCAGCACCCCGATGAAAGTTTTATTTAGTAAAATTTCTTGTTTTCTTGGAGGCGGAGTCCGCAGTTTTCTGTAATTATTCGTACGACCCAATGTTTTCTAACTAACTAAATAGTCACATTCCAAGACTATTATGTACTTTTATGCAGTGACTTCGGAACCGAAACTAGTACAACATTCAGTTAGCTGGATCTAAGTAACAAGTACGCCAGATTTGCTGCCAGTTAGTACCATAGTTCTGTACTTGACTGTCCAGATCGCGAGAAAGCCATCTGGGATACCTATAAGGTTAGGTAATCAGTTCTGTACCGACTGGAATACTCAGCACGGGATACAGTATTTGTTCTGGGTCGGACATTTTGAAGAAAACCCGAGGTGTTTTATTTTGAAATAGAACTCGGTGCCCTTGAATGGGAATGGAATTTGCGGCTTAAACCAGCATCTCGAAGACATCTTATATGAAGACGCAGGCTCCACATCCAATTAGATTATGGTGAAGCAGGAATGAGAGCGATTTTCCAATCCTTTTTGGGCCACTGGACCTTAGACGCTCGCATCGGTTAAAGGGCGAATGCGTGAATCCATGGATCCCTCTCGGGCGCCGCCGTGTCCATGACGCCGATGGTGTTACGGAGGGGGATGGATCCCATCGATCGGCCACGCGGCCGGGCTCGGACCGAGGGTTCTGATCCACACGCCGTCGGTGAAAGCAGAAAGCGCCAGCGGGCTCTCGCAAGTGGCTCTCTCCGCGGATTTGTCGGTGCTATTTCTAACGCCACATCGTCGCTGACGGCAAAGTAACATTTGGCGACCGGGAAGCCCAGACATCAAGCCGCCCCAAATGCACCCTGGAGTTTAGTCTGTTCCCAGCGCAAGTCAAGGGGCATGGAGTGCCAGGAGGTAAACAGGCGCGCCACCACCACAGTCAAACTCCATTTTTGCTCATTGCTGTACTTGGTGATTGTTTTGGTTAATAAGACAGGGTAAAATTACTCAAACTCAGACCAAATAAAACCAACAGGCATCTTAGCGCATATATGAAAACATCTTTTTCGTGCAATTTCTGAGTCGTAATGTACATCAGATCTGTAGGATCAAATACTTATTTTTTAACCAGAGTAAAAACTTTTCTGAAAATGTTTTATTAGATTAGCAAGGGATGGGATCTGACCCGCTTCTCTAAAACGTGGAATGAACAGTTCTGAACAATATAACTTCAAGTATGTCCTCATTAATCCATCCCCAGTAGGTTGTGAGGTCTACACACCCCGAAACAATGTGTGTAATGCTTGGGCCGTAATGTCGTTTGTTTCAGCTAACAGTGTGTTGCATCTGCGCCAGGTGTCAAGTATTAGTGGTTAAGTGGTGATAGAGGCTCAGGCCATATTAAGTATTAAGGAGGGGTGTGAGATTTCCAGCAGCTGTTGGCCATAGCAGGTGGGCAGTACATGGAATAGTTTTCATTCTATAGTTCAGCTGTGTTCACTTTAGTTTGGACCTCTGAATGTTGCACTAATTTAGTTCGCAGTAAAGTGAAACTTTCAGAGAATGTGGACATGCCCAAACTGGAAACGGTCCCCCCCCTGTTTTGAGGGGCTTAAGGACGTGTTGCCAAGGAAACCCAGTTGGGGGGCTCAGACCTTTTTGTTTGTTTGTTTCTGTCAGTAAATCAAACTGCATTTCCCCAAAAAGTCTTTTGTCATCTCGCACCCTTTGGGCAGTTGAACACGAGTGAAAATAGGTCTACAAGATGCACACCAGGTTAAATAAATTCATTCAGGTTTGTCGTCAGTTTCTGAATTTGTATTCCAAACATCCAGGGTGTTCCTTTTTATTGATGTCAAGATTAAGTACGATTTCTCAACTGTAAGCTAGCCAGATATCAACAATTGTTGATGACTGCTTAATTGACTAAATAGTCAAATATTTTACTTTGAATTGTAGAGGTCACTGCCACAGCATAAATGTTTTTTTTTTTTTTTTTTAATTGTTTTTATTGTTTGCCCACAGAAACAGAGAACATTAACAACATCACATCATGTATTCATGTTACAGAAAAAAAAGGGAAAAGAAGAGAAAAAAAAAAGAAAGAAAAAAAGGGAAAAAAAATGTTTTGTTATACAGTATATATATCAAGGGGTTCTCTTTTCCCTTTTTCTCTCCCCCTCCCTCCCCATGTATTCCCAAAGGGAAGACCATATAAGCCAAAATTCATCAGATTTTTTATGTTTATCATAAGTAAGTTTTTCAAGTGGCAACCACGTGGCAATCTGTGATATCCACATATTGAGAGATGGAGCCTGTGTTGCAGACCAAAGTAACAATATGCATTTTTTTGCTAAATATATCAGGACAATAAATAACTGTA
>JAOYFF010000106.1:3359456-3384611 GCA_025773925.1 Cryptomyrus ogoouensis | reverse complement strand
TTAGCCCAGACTACCTTAAATCTGGCAAGTTATCTGGCTAAGCAAGTAATCCTGCTTTGTGAAACAGGCCCCTGGATGGTAGTGACCAAGCGGGTGCTAGAGTACGTGCTAAACTGCGCCTCCCCCATGGCCCCTCCCCTTTGAGAGGAGGCCTCTCAGCTGCTGTGTGACAGGGGTGCTGGACTGGGATTCTCAGGATGTGGAGGAATGGAGCAAAGTGGAGAGGATCCTCTCCCATCATGTGGAAGATGTAGGGTAGCAGCAGCTCAGGCTGACTGACTGTCATATAACAATCTGGGAAGTAGTCCTGCTTAATCATTACTAGCCCTTTCTTGTTATACAAGCTGGCAGAAAAGTCACACCAAGCTGCAGTGTGTTTAAGACTGACCTGATCCTGAAATGAGATGCATTATATATGTCATGTGTGGTGCTGTCTGCTGGAAAATGAATTTAATGTATATTGTACTGTAGGTGGTGTTCGACTTTCAGGTAGAATACGTGTAATGCCTGGAATTTCTTTTAAAAAGTATTAAGTGGATTAATGGTACCCCTCCCATTTAGGAGGAGGTGCATCATGGCTGCCGTGTTACAGAGGTGCCAGAGGGGAACTCGCAGGACACTGAGGAGAGCAGAAGTAAGGTAAGGAGAAGCCACCCAGCCCCTGGAGCATTAGAGCAAGGATCTGATCTGGAGCCTTTTTCTCTCTTTATATAGTGCTGATACAGTTCCTGCGTTCTGTCTGACTCTCACCCCGGAGTGGAACCTTCACAGCAGATTTCTAGCAAGAAGTTTGCCAAGGGATTTGAATCTTGCAAAATTTTAGTCAGTGTCTTTTTGCTCAGGAGGAAAAAGAAATGGACGAGATCAATCGGTGCCTGCAGGAGGATGGACTGTCTGCTGAGGCGTCCGCAGAGGAACGCCAGCGCCACCTGTGGAGGGTCCTCCAGCGCAGCGAGGCGAACCGGCTGTTCTCTGTCAGGGAATTACAGAGCCTACAGGCACAGAGGGCTGACGAGATGGAGGAGGTTAGAAGAGAAAATTAGGTGTCTTTTTGATGTTTGAAAAATGAAATCTTTGAGGAAAAAAAAGTTTTTAAATGATTTTTTTCCCAGTATATAGAAATTCGTAGCCTGTTCTGGCTGAATGTTAAATGCACTGGGAACCAAAAGAGAGCCTGGGGTTTGACGTCTGCGTCTTCTCGCAGGTGGAGAACTATGTCGAACACATCCGGAACATGCTGGATGACCGGGAGTCACTGGCTGCCATCTACGAGCAGGAGAATGAGCAGCTCTGTGCCCATTTACGGGAGGTTGTGGTCCAGCAGGGTGAGCGCCGCTGCCGGTGTGCGTCGCAGTGGGTTTGGCCCCCCTGCAGGTGGCGCCGTTCACCACGAGAGCACGTCTCTGGTCACAAGTAATAAGTTACAGTGCTCCACATGCAGACATCCAGCTGAAGGAGCTGGCGGAGATGCTGGAGCAGGAGGGCCTGGCTGAGATCAGCCACAGCAGCCCTAGTGAGCAGGTGGCATACCTGCTGGTGGAGAGAGCCACGCTGCTGGAGAAGCTGGAAGCCTGCGAGAGGAAGCTGGATGACGTGAGCCTCCCTGACAGCCTGCAGGAGGTACCCCTGCAGGTACCGGACCGGCCTCCAGACACTCCTGGCTGGCAGGCAAGTTTTCTGTGGTTCTTTAAATAAATGTCCATCATTCGCTGAGTAGCAGAACATCGAGCAGTCAGTTTTTGTATAATTTTTGAGAGTTGAAATGTACATCAGATTATTTGTCCTGTCTTATTAACTAAATCATCAATAGCGCATGAAACACATAGTGCTCACAGAAAATCTTGAGACGTTTGCATAATTCTGTAATAATGTTGCAGATTTACTGATTTCATAACAAAAGTCCATTGACAAGCAGTGTTTAACGTATCTGCATGTATCTTCCACACAGACATTTTCCTTTTATTAAGCATTAAAACTTTTTTTTTAACCGATTCATTTAGTTCTGTTCCTGCGATTTATCTAATAATTGCAATTGTAGTCTCAGGTTCCCCAAGGGACACTAAACACAAATGTCTGGTGTTTTACGTTATGGCAAAGGTGTTTAAAGCGAATTAAAACAGACTGCTTATCAATGAACTTTTTAACTCAGAACACTCTTTTAGAACTACAATTTGGGTTTCAGTTTTACTACTTGAAATTAATGTTTTACTTTTAAAACTTCAGGTTGTTTCTAATGTGACGCACACACATACATATATATATGTGTGTGTGTGTGTGTGTGTGTAAATAAATCAATTAAGTGATGATTTTTGTTTAAAACCAATAAATTAGCCTGGTCTCCTGATCTGTTGATCTGATGTTGGTGGACCTGTGTGTGCATTTCAGCTCTCGAAGCAGCTGAAGCAGCAGGGACACTCCCAGGACGCCAAGGACAGTGAGAGTAAGGTGAGGAGGTTCTATCCCAGGTCTGTCCTGCCCTGGGGCTGGTCCGCACTGACAGGGCTGCTGCCAGTGCCGTGGTGTTGAGCCTGGTGGTGTGATCCTGTCCACATTGTTTTCCCCACAAGGAGAAGCTGCCCTCGGACCAGAATCCCTGGAAGAAGCTCTTTGGAGTTCGCAAGACTTCCAAAGGCCCAAAAATGCGTGCCTCCGTATGTCTGTCCCCTGACCCGCCCCCCAACTGATCGCATTTTCTATACAACCCCCTCTGCATGGGTGTGTGGAAGACAGCACGGCATGCTGGGATTTTTCTGAAGCTTCCACCTTTAAAGTGGCGATACACGGGGCAACTTTTTGAGCAATATTGGCAGACAATTGCCAACCAGGTGGAACAAAGGGCAACTTATCTGGATCTGGATGATCAAAGTTTTTCAAATAGAACTTTGTTGTCCGACATCAATGGGAAAGTTCCCTAGCAACGTTGGTCAGCAGCATTGCTCAGAAAGTCGCCCTGTGTGTCGACACCTTTAAAGCATGTGATCTGTTGTGCTGATAACCGTTTCCCCTCAAGGCCAACATGCATGTTCCTCCTGCCGCCTTGCGCTGGGGACATTATATCTGAGGCTGCAAGCACGTCACTCACAGAAGGAGAGTAATGATAGCAGCTAGAATCTACACTCTTGCAATGAGACAAACTCTTACAGTGTTCTATCTCCAGTTGAATCTCTTTTTGTTCTTTTTGCATATTGACCAGAATACAATGTTTTTGCCTTCTACAAATTTTTCACCTGTTGCGCCACCAAAGCAGCAATATTGTCTTTAGTATTTTATTTTATTTATAACTAGGACTAGTTTAGCAGTGGTAAAGTATTGGGTTTGGTGAGTGTGACTGTCAGTCTTTACATTTATCATTATCACGCCCTTCCCCCCTAAGAAACATTTGCCCAAAATCTGACAGATTATGTGAGGTTTGTCTCGTGACGATGAGCGACCCTTTAACAGTGAAGCTCGATTTGACACGCCAGCCACTGTGTCGTATTAACCCCTTTCACACTATGGAAACGGGGGGTGTTTCTCAATAGCAAGAATGCAAAGATCATACTTGTCGTCTTGGCAACAGTGGTCTTGCTAACTTGCGTCCCCGCTCACACAGTTTAACGAACTTGGGGTGCAGTGAATCATGGGATTGGTCTCATTTGGAGAGGATGCAACCGATGTATCCTTGATATTTGGGGCAGGGCAAGAATGACATCCGGGGATTTTTACCTTCCTCTGTACATCTAGATCTGTTCTTGAGTATTGGAACTGGTCTTCGGCAATGGAAGATGACGTAAAATGGGGACACGAGAACACAAGTACGGTGAAGTACACGTATTGAGAAACGCCCAGTGGATGGTGCCTGTGGAACCCCCACCTTTCTCGGGCATGCTGCTTCAGGGGGAGTTCCAACCCCTGCTGGGGGAATGTAGGTCACTCCCATAGTATGCCAGCATATGTAGAGGATGCCAGATGATCACATCATGTGTCAAGCTTGGGGCACCGCTGTTCTGATGCATATGAGGGTGGGAGTGTCCCCGCAGACCAAGGACAGCTTCCTTAGTTCCTCGGTGCTGCAGTTCCATGCATGCTTTCCCCACATCGGTTCTCTGAGGCGCGCCGCTCACGTTCCATCAGACGGGCTCGCCACCTGCTTCTCAGCTGTCGCTGGGCCTCCTTTGCTCCCGGTCCGACCGTCACCCGCAGCTGCTTTCCTGCCCCCGCCCCGTAGGCTGGGACCGAGGACCCGCGGGAAGGGGAGCGCTCTGAACTGCGACGGCTGCGGCGAGACCTGGACGAGGCGTCCCGCAGGCTGGCCATGGCACACCAGGAGATCCGACGGCTCACCGACGAGCTGGATTCCGCCAGGAAGACGCAGGACCAGCAAGGTGAGCTCTGCCCGCAGGCCGCGGTGTCCTGTCCCTTACCTAAACCACAGTGGAGCCGTTTAACCTCAAAGCATCACGTGGGTCCCCCGTGGTGGAATGAGCTGCAGATTCACTTCCGTTCATCAGATTCCCTCTCCAGTCTTCAAGAAACGCCTCAATAAATTCTCTACTAGCCTGACACCACTCTAGGTTCCCTGAATGATCTTAATGTATATTAAGTTTATAGTCATTGAATAGTAGTCTATTAGGTATGTGCCTTTTTTGGAAGATGTTATGTAGCTCCTGTTCCAGTCCTGCTTACTTGCATCTGGGCATTCACTGGAAGCTCAGCCTAGCTGCACTTATGCTCAGTCTCTATGTTTGTAATGTACTATTTGCCTCATTTGTACATTGTTAGAAATGCATTAGCTTAGCTGGTTGTTGGTGGCTCTTTACTGTAAATCTTCCTACTGCTGTGCCTGGCGACTGGTAGCGTTGAGAGTATGGCCGGCGAGTAGCCAGCAAACAGCGTTTCAGTAAATGAAACTGCCCCATGCCCCCCCCCCTCCTCAGAGCCCGAGCTTCTGTGGGCCTCCCATGAAGCAGAGAAACTTCGGCAGGAGCTGGAGCAGCTGAGAGAGAGTGGTGAGTAATGGCGGCGTCTCGGCCAAATCCGTCGGGTCCAACCCCCCCAGAATGCTGCATGCTTTCAGCTCAGCACCGATGCCCTGCCCCTCTGCTCTGTTCCCCCCCCACAGGTGACACAGAGCTGGTGAAGGTCAAGGAGCAGAATGAGAGACTGCAGCTGGAGAACAGGGCTTTGACGATGAGGATGCGCACTCTGGACTCCGAGAAAAACATTCTTTTCGATATGGTATGTAGTCAGGCTTACGAGGCGGAACGAGGGACAGACACAAAGATACATACTCTAGGTTTTTTCTCCCAGGAGTGAGAGAATCTTCCACAGTGAGTGAGCCCAACCAGTCAGAATCAGCTTTATTGGCCAAGTATGTTTACACATACAAGGAATCTGTCTCTGGTTTTTCGTCGCTCTCGGTGTACTTAAACAGGACAGACATACAGCCAAAAAAAAATGGAACTACAAAAAACAAACAATTAAATAATGCAGGGAGTTCGGGGTGTTGTAGTGCCTCACTAACACAGGTTTGATGTGGGATGTAAACACTGATCAGAATAATCAAGGAAAAAACTGGCTGTGAATAAAATGGTTTAGTTAATAAAAAAAGGTCTCTAAGTGAGGGATGCATCATTTGTTTAACACTATGATGTCTGTACACCAACTTTTGTTTATATAGAAGCAGATTCTGTCTCCTCTCGCTCCGTGACTCGGTCCGCTCGGATATCTGTAAGTTCAGCAGGTATGATGAGCTATCTGCGACATGCTCAGCAGTACAGGTTTCAGGGTGGCACACCTGGGAAAGTCCGCGTTTGTTCCGTTGGGAAGCAGCAGTTCATCCATCTTATCGGCCAGCAATCGGACATTGGCCAGGTGTCTTTAAGGGAGTGCAGTCCGAAATCCCCACTGACGCAGTTTGATGAGCACCCTGGCTTCCTTCCCTCGCCGGCGTCTCCTTATAGTCCCGTAGAGGGCTGCTGCTGCTCCGACGAGGATCTCTGCAAAAGTCTCGGGTTGAAAGCCGGTGAAAAAGTTTGACAAGTGGATTGTCGGATGTGTAAAAGATCCTCTCTGCTGTATGTGATCAGGGAGAAAGAGCTGTAAATTAAAGAAATGCACAAAAATAGTAAAAGTATGTGAGAGCGCTGTAGCGAGGCTACCACCCCATCGGTTCATGTAGATAAATGTTAATCATATTTACAATAAATTATTATTACACATTGATGTGACTAACATAAGCCACATTTTCAAATACAGGTATAACTTTGCAATGTATTTTATTGATGTTCAAGTAGCATTTTCCTCTGCCCAGTAGAGGGCGCAATTGCACCCTCAGTAAAATCACCTATCAGCATGTGTGTGTGTGTGAGGAGTGGTAATGGACTTAAAATTGGAAGGATGACCTGGTCTTCATGGTCTGCTTACGCAGCCTAAAAACTCATGAAATGTTCAGCTGTGAAAATCGACAAGCTTTTTGGATTAAAAGCACTAGTTAGGCAGCTGAATCATATCCTGAAACTAAAGTAACTGTAGATGTGTATCAGTGGTATCTCTATATATCATGGTTATTTGGTGGATTGCTGGATCTATTTAACCCTGATGACTTTCAAACCAGACCTAGGCTTGCCATCAGACATAATGGGCTTTGTCCCAGTGGACTAGTATGGGGTGCATGGGCTGACCATTGGGTGTTCGGGAGGCCTACCCCGGCTTGGCGCCGCTGGTATTGTGATCTAGGTCACATCTGCTTCGAGCCCCAAACAGGCCACACCACATGAAAGGCAGTCTTGCTCCCCAACTGAAAGTTGCGATTTGTCAGTTAGGTGCTACACTGGTGATGCTGTTGGTAGAAGTTACTGATCCACCCCCGTGTAGGTTGAGAACATCATTGACGACCCAAAGAAAGCAGCAAGAGAGGAGCCAGTGGCCGGCCTGTGTCAGGTGGGTCTGGGCAGCCTGTCAGCGGGATGCCCCCTGCTGCTCACACCGCAGCTCGTCATTGAATCTCTCCTCCCCCCCCCTTCATCAGGGGGAGAGTGCCGTGGGCTCAGCTGACCCACCCACTGTGCCCGGGACAACCCCGTTAGCTGTGGATGAGAAGCTTCTCCATAAAAGGTAGCATTTATCTATGCCGATCTATGTCCAGGACAGAAGCCTAGCAAATAAAGACAGGGTGACCTGTACTGCCCCACAAAGGCAAAACACAGACATCAACTGAGAAAAATGGCTTCAAAGATTTTTTTTTTTTGACTGTCCACCCACATGTGTAGTAGGTAGTCTCTGTTCAAATAGGGCACAACACATGCCACAAAGCACACCAAGAGCACCATCTAGTGGGGTCAAGAGATACAGCAAATGGTTCATGAAGCGTTGTTTTGTCCATCACTAGTAGTAGGTAGGTAAGCGACAGTGTTCTCTTCAAAACTGAGCATAGCTGAACTAGAATATTTTGTCATGAGATAAAACTGAGCCTAAGAGATCTGTTTTCGGTCCTAACCAAGTTTTGGTAATGGATGCAGTTACAGTATTTTGCCATTGTATGGCAGTATCGGCTGTCAGTTCAGATGACCGGACGGCCTTTGCTGTTTTACTATTAGGCAAGGCGTTTGAGTTGAACTGGTCATGTTAAAATATCCATCTGTATAAATGGGTAAAATTCAACTCACTTTGAATAGGAGCTGCAGGTAAGTGACCAGCTGGGTTAACCTTCAGCACCCAGATAGGTGACTTAGGTTATGTTCACACTGCCATGCTGAAGTGACTCAAATCGGATTTTTTGCCTTAATGTGACACAGATCTGATCTTTTCAAATCAGATTTGTGTCACTTTCATATGTGGTACTAAATCTCATACGTATCGGATTTGCGGCCATGCGACCTGAATGTGAACACTCGGATCGGAATTCATGTGGCTTTTTGCTTATACGCATGCGCTGACATCATCAGCCTGCACTGGCAGCGCGGGGGGGTAAAAATGGAGGAGAGCTGCGATAACAGAAAAAACTAGCCACCTGATTTTTTTTCTCCTTTTTGACCTGCTCATGTACACCGGGTCTTAGTTACTAGTTAATTTCAGTAGTTGTCTTGCTGATCTGCTTCTGGTGTTAGTTAACTGACAGTATTAAGGTTAGCTTTGCTGAAGCGGCCTGTCAGCAGCAAGGCGCAGGTGGTTTGACTCGACTGCTGGCTACGTCTGCGCAGATGCCTTCGGGAGCTGGAGGACAAGGACTGCCAGCTGCGTGAGCTGCAGCGACGCCTGCAGAAGCAGCTTGATGAGCAGGAGGAGCTGGTGGAGAGAAATGAGGAGCTGGAGGCGCTGTTGGGCGAGGCCCAGAACCAGAGCAAGGAGGAGCACGAGCGGCATGAATGTGAGGCTGAGGGGCTTCACAAGAAGGTGGGTAGGGCCCCAGGAGAGAGCGCCACCCTGTGGAAAAGACTGGAATTTTCCTGGATGTGATGATTAATTGACTGTCCAGTTAATTACTATGAGATACTATTAGAATGCTAACAGTCATTGCATTAATGTGTAGATTAAGATTCACTCATTTTAAGTCCCTTATTGTCTAAAAGTGAGCTTCCGGCACAACACTGGTGACAGCCAGGTGACATGTTCAGTCTAAGCCCATGTGTGCAGATACAGTTTGAGCCACGAATGATTGTCTGTGTCGCACTGTGTCAACATCGATTAAGAAATACAGCCTGCTCCCTGCAGATCAAATGTCTGGAGGTCCAGCTGGCTCAGGCGGCTTCCACAGTGTCTCCAGAGAGAAATGTGAATTCTGGCCAGGAATCGGAAGTTTGTCTCTTACAGGTGAGCCACAAGAGGCCTTCAGTGATCCAAAGAAGGTTACCAGAGTGGTGAAGCTTCTCAGTTCCCCTCTTGTTCCCTAAGACTGTACTGATGACACCAACCAGAGATACCCCTGACCTGGAACTTATTTGATTATTGTATATTATGCTAATTTTATGCAGTTTTTCTTAAAAAGTCTGATTTCTTTAAAGGCTGGATGAATTGATAGCCTCACGAGGCCTGTTTTCACCACAGGAACTTTTTTCACAAACCAGGAACTTTTTCAGGAAACAAGAACTTCTGTCACGTTCCCACCGCAGGAACTTGATCCTATTATAGTTCCTGGGAGGTTGTTCCTGAACCTTTTTTAGTCCCTACTCTGGAGTAGGTATATTTCACTTGACCAGGAACTACTGGGTGGGGCTTATAATGATAAATTTTGCTAATTGGTTGACTGCAAGTACCAGCGCCAACTGGGAAGTTACACAGAAGTGCGGAGAAAAGAGATGGAAGTAGCTTGTGTAGGCAACTCCCAGCAGAACAACCTACATGGATAGACAGCAGAAAATCCCCCCTAAAACACATATTTAAGTTTTTTCAGTTTTAGGGTGAGCTGCCCCTTTAAATGTTATTGCTTGTCCCACACAGGAGAAAGTGGAGTTGCTGCAGAGTCATCTGGTGGAGGAAAAGAAACGGAGAAAACAGCTGGAGCTGGACCTGACGAGGGCACAGGAAGCTCTGAAGAGGACCAAAGAGGTACCACCGAGCAAGAAATGAGCGCCGTGTGCTAGTGATGGACAATATGACGCTTCCTGAACCATTTCCTGTACTCTCTGAGCCCAGTAGATGGTGCTCTTGGGTTGCTTTGTGCCCTGTTTTCAAAAGAGCGCAGCATCTAGTGGGGTCAGAAAATGCAGTAAATGGTTCATGAAGCATCATTTTGTCTATCACTACCACGTGGGGACACTTAGGGGGTCTCCATGGGAATTAATATGTAAACAAATACCTGAGAGTGGCGCTGAGGGTGAAGGTTCACGCTTCGTCTTTCCCACTCCATTGCCTGGTGTCTCCCTCTGTGCATGCAGGAGCTCCAGAAAGATCCGGGCATCCTGAAGGCATCGCGAGAGGGGGCCGAGCGTCTGAACGGGAGCTTTACGCAAGTCAAGGCTGAGAAGGTCGCTTTGGAGGAAATGGTGACACTTAAAGCTGACTACTTAAGGTGGATACTGCCTGTCTCTCTTCTGCCATGGCTTTCATTTAACTCTCAACAGCAGACATTAAGGTTAATTTTAGATGTACAGGAATAAACATTTAAAGGGGATATTTCAAAATGAAGAGCAAAGCCTTGCGTTATTGCCGCTTTGCTGAATATGGCAGACGTCAACATAAAACAGAATGGCACTTTTTATTATTATTTTCCTGTGGCATTGTCCTGTATCAGAGCCGTCAACTGCCAGTGTTTGCCTGGAAAATTCTTTTATTCAGCTGCTCTAAATGCAGATATGGGTGAAGCTTTATGATGTCTGAATGTTAAAGGTTCTTTTTCTAGAGTGTTATTTTATGGAACTGAATTTTCAACCTCTGCATATCAGGTGTTTGATTAATGTAGTGTTAACTAAATTAAAATATCATGAATCCTACTTGAAAGGCTATTCCAAACCTCCCACCTCATATCATTTGAGTAAATTATATTGTTTGTTCCATTTTATGTTGGATTTATTTCGTATTTATTTAAGTGAAAGTTTTCATTATCGTAAATGAACCGCATACAGGGAGGAGCTGGCGAAGGAGCAGAGCTTTGTGGTGGAGCTGAGTGGTCAGCTGAACCCCACAGTTGAGGAGCAGCAGCTGGTTGTAGGGGCGGAGTCAGAGGCGGAGCCCACACTAAGCCACACCCCCATTGCAGACATGCGCTTGGATGACAGTGACAACCAAGTATGTGTCTTGCCAGAGCAACACCTCAAATGTGTATTTCAAAATGTTGTAAATCTAAGTTTCACAGAATGAATTTCTGGGCATAAAGACATTTATCCGTTTAGGGAAGCTGTATATTCTGTATGCTCATAGCATTTTAAGAACATGCTACCTTGTCGATTGGAGAATGATTAGCTTGGAAAAAAAACTCCACCTCAGCAGCTCTGCTGCCTATTCCTTCAATCAGCTGGTGTCTCTGAGGCTCCAGATCAGCTGCCTTCAGTCCACCCTGGAGGAGGAGAGGCTGCTGTCTAGCCAGCACCAGCTGGCCCTCCTGGCCCAGGTCACCGAGTCACAAGCCAAAGCTAAGGTGAGCAGTCACCTGCTGCTTCCAGAGTCAAAGGGACCTGTTACCTCCTCCGGCCTCCCATCAGTGACGTTACCTTTACCCCTGAAGTCCCAGGAGACCTCGCTTCAGCAGAAGACAGAAGAGATCCGGCAGCTGCGGCAAGACTTTCAGCGGGCCCAGAGCCTCTTCAGCTCTGCTGAGCGTGAGCTGCGCTATGAGAGGGAGAAGAACCTGGATCTCAAGAGGCACAATGCGCTCTTGGACCAAGAGAAGATCAAGGTGCTCTGGGCTCCTCATGTGTTAATGTGGACCTGCATGAAGCCAGGAGCTTCTACATCCCCATAATGCTTAATCTGTTGGTGTTTGGCTGAACATGTTCTGTGTAATTCATGCTTCTGAAGCATGTTCACTTCTATTGCCTAAGCAGTGATGGATGGATGGATGGATGGATGGATGAATGGATGGATGGATGGATGGATGGATGGGAAAATAAGTGTACTTGGTTGGAAAACCTAGCCTTCAGCATTTTTTGCAATCCCTAACCAAATCGACCGGTCCTGCCCACCAACTGTGGCACCAGTGTGACCCACCCCCACATGTGTTCCCTACAGCTGTGCGCTGAGGTGAAGCACGCCCAAAACAAGGGAATTCAGATGGAGCAGAACGCGACCACCCAGACAGCTGAGGTAGAGAGGCTTCAGCAGAGGGCCCGCGAGCTCGAGCTGGAGGTGATCCGGAACAGTCAGGACCAGCAGACTCACACCAGTCTGCAGGAGGAGCTGAACGCCGAGCGGGCGCGTCTCAACGCTGCTGACAGAAAGGTGGCATTATAGGTGTCGTCATAAACGAACGAGCTTACAAAGAAGTAGAAAAACGAGCCTGAACTAGTTTATGCAAAAAAAGGGATCAGGTAGCACATTGGTTACACTTACTGGCTTGAGTTACATGATTATCATTCCATTGGACCCTAGAATTTGAATTGCAGTGCTGACTTGCATTGAACAGTGCCAGGGTCTGAAACAATTCATTTGCCCCAGGTACAGATTGTCAAATCAACTGTTTTATGTTGCACCTTAAAGTTGTCAGGTGCTGCTTTGTTTGCAGGTTCTGGAGCTCCAGCATCAGCTGAAGAACAGCCTGCATCAGCTCAAGCTGGGGGAGGCCCACTCAGCCGAGGCCAGCCAGCTGGAGAGGCGCAGCAGGGAGATGTCGGACACCCTGGCCCAGCTGAGGGCCAAACTGCACGAGGAGCAGCTGCAGAGGTGGGCCTGGAAGGAACAGGACCACCATGTGTCTCTGGCCCTGTGCAAATGTTGTATGTTGTGTTTTAGGACAGGAGCATATCATACAGTAGTTCTACCCGTATCCACAGGTGGTACGTTCCAAGACCTACCGCAGATAGCTGAAACCGTGGATAACAGCCAACCATCTGCACACCTCGTGTATAACGTGATATTCCTGTAACTATGTGATAAAGCTCAATTGTTAAATTATGCACCGTAAGTCATTACCGATATTAAATACAAAGTACTTTGTACATTATGCAGTACTGTACAATACTGTACTCTCAATTATGTAGTATTGTACAATACTGTACTCTCAAATGAAAGGCATTCTGATGTTTTAACCTAATTCTCAAACAGAGTAATGAAGAAACTTATATCATGTATATCAAGGGATGATGGTCCAATGAAAATCATTAAGACTGAGAGCGATAACGCAGCGACGAACGCGAGCTGGAGGCAGGCTGGATGACAGCTCTGGGAGGAAGCACGGCTACGGGGACAAAGAGAGATGAGTCATGTACTGGACGTGACTGGGCAGCCAGCCTGTACCCGCTTGGCGTACCCGAGCGAAGTTGGCCCCCCATATGTTTCAGATTTCAACCAAACTGGTCTCAATCGTATGTGCCGCGTTTGTGCCGGAATGTGCCGTTAAAATTTTTGTTTGTGCTGTTTTAGTTTCAGAGATATAAATGTGTGTTTACATGGTGACGTCATCAGCGTGAAGTTAGCCCCCTATTTGTGTCTGATTTCCACCAAACCGATCGCAATCGTGTGTGATGTATGTCTATGTATGAATACGTATGTATGTGTGTGTATAGTTAATGCACAGGTATAGACCTCACAAATATTAACGCCCTGCCCCCCAATTTCTAAAATGGCATTGCTCACATGAAAATACAGCACCCCTTATTAAATAGCAGCATAAAATGAATACAAAGTGCTACATACAAAATGCATATGGATGTTAGGTGCTGAGAACCTGAATTTATTCAGCATGATCCTAAAATGCGGTATCTGCCTGGCGGGGCTTAAGTCTACGTGCAGCTTTGTCGCGGAGTCATCAAACGCTCCACCTTCTGTTAACATGAGAAACATGAGCTTGAGCACTATACAGCGATCATGTAAAGGCATAAACTAATAGGTATAACTCAGAAAAATAACAGTACAGACAACTTTTAAACGGTACAAACTATTGAGGCTGGTTCGGAGGCAAATGGGGGGCAGAGTCACGTGACTATGTAAATAAGCAATATCTCTGCACGGAAGCAGCACAAAGGACAGTTTTAACGGCACACACGATTGCGATCGGTTTGGTGGAAATCAGGCACAAATGGGGGCCAACTTCACGCTGATGACGTCACCATGTAAACACACATTTATATCTCTGAAACTAAAACAGCACAAACAAAAATTTTAACGGCACATTCCGTCACAAACGCGGCACATACGATTGAGACCAGTTTGGTTGAAATCTGAAACATATAGGGGGCCAACTTCACGCAGGTGCTTGGCGTGCAGTTAGAAACTTATAAACTGGTTTTCTAGAATTTCCTCTGGTTTTTTTTTGTTGGCAGAAAACCAGATACGGGGTTCCCATCGTATACTTAGACCGACGGTGGTTTGACATTACGGCCATCCACATGTTGCTGCCAGTCGGCACTTTTGAATGATCCTTCTTTCCTTCCTTCATTCCTTGTTTTTGCCCATCTCTCTTTTTGTTATGTTCTTTCCTGTTCAGTGTATCCTGAAGGTCTGTTTTGATGGCACGTGGCCATGCTGTTGCTTGTACTCTGCCCACTCCTGCCATATCCTCTTGTACCAACAGGAAGGTGCTGGAGCAGAGGGGGGGTGAGCTGCAGGAAAACATCCGCACGCTGCGTGCCACCGAGGCCGCCTTTAACTGTGCCAACGTGGAGCTGGGCTGCCGCCTGCAGCAGCTGGAGACCCGCCTGGGGGTCCTGGAGGGAGAGCATAGCACCACCTCAGAGGAGGTGAGCCTACAAACCTGGAGCCCTGACGCAGCTCATTGTATCACCTTCTTGTCCTGACCCAGTGAGGCAGAACACTTTCCCTAATGAAATGGCACATGACCACGTGAGAGAGCAAAAGTACAGGAGACCCAGCCTGCATTTAATTTTTTTTTTTTTTAGCTAGCAGATGCATTTATCCAGAAATTGAGAAAACAGGATCAGGGTCTGATAGCAGATGGGGAGCAGCATGTGGTCTATAAGAAAACCACTGTTCGGTGACGTGGAAGCACATTCACAGCCTAACGCGATAACTGTCAGTACTTTTGTGTTGTGGCGCCATAGTTGGGAGACAGTGAACAAATGACGTATTGCAGATGTCAAATACAGATGCAGCTGCGACATTAAGTTGCCGTTTTACCCAGCCAGCAAAGCCAGGCACTTGGCAAATATTGAAACACTAACTGGTGTGAATCCCCCTTGACATTGTGTCAGCATCCTGTTCCGCACACACCCCTGGTTGGCATGTAGCCTAGCCTGTTTTACCGAGAGTGTCCCGTCAGTAGGGTTACTGGACGAGGAACATTTGGATGCTGTTTAGCGGGGTGACGCTTTTCATCCGCCGATTTTAACATCATCTTGCTCTGCAGCTGCGGCTCAGCCAGTCTGCCTGCCGCAAGCTTCAGGACCAGCTGACCTCCAGCCAGCAGGAGGCTGAGAGACTCAAGGAAGAGTTACAGCTGGTGCTTCAGCAGCTTGACGGCCAGATCAGGTAAAGCCAGGCGCACCTTCATCAGGCCCTTCTCCTTCTCTCGAACCACCATCCACGCAGCATGTCATCTTGTCTGCCGCTCCCAGGAAGTACAATGAGAAGCGGTCACAGGATAAAGTGAAGCTGCACAGAGCCAAGCAGGCCTTCCGGAAGGAAGCAGCGCTGCTGGACATCCGCGTCCAGCAGCTGGAGAACGATCTGGCCCTGGCCCAGAGCCTGTCTGAAAAGGTGGGTGCGCCTCGCCAGACACTTGGGGAATGGAAAGCTCCTGTACGGCGTCCGCCTCTGACCGGGGTGTGGCTCGGTGTTCCCCCGGTGGCCAGGAGCGGGACTGCGCGAAGAAGGTGATGGAGGAGAATGAGAACCTTCTGCTGCAGGTGAGGGACCTGCTGAAGAGGCTGAATGAGGCAGAAGAGATGAGCAGCAACAGCAGGCGCAGCGCCTCCACCGCCCTGCAGAGGTGCGGCCTTTCGTACTCTGCAGCCAGGCTTCACTTCATTTATGTTGTATTTATGGGGGGCGGCATGCGGGTGCAGTGGTTAGCACTGTTGCCTCACACTTCTGGGACCTGGATTCAAGTGTGTTCCGTGTGTGTGGAATTTGCATGTTCTCCCCATGTCATTGTGGGGTTTTCCTCTGGGAACTCTGGTTTCCCCCCACAATTCAAAAACATGCTGAGGTTAATTGGAGTTACCAAATTGCCCGTAGGTGTGACTGAATGGTGTGTGTGCGCCCTGTGATAGGTTGGCGCCTCACCCTGGGTTGTTCCCTGCCTTGCGCCCACAGTCTTTAGGATAGGCTCTGGACCCCCCGCGACCCTGAATAGGTTAAGCAGTTATGGAAGATGGATGGATGGATTGTATTTATGTTTACCGTTCAACAAAGCAGTGCCAAGAACATCACTTCTCTTCACAGTGATATTCCCCAAAGAGAAGAGCCTGATGCTGCTTCTTGAAAGCATTGAGGGATGCATTTCCTGTGGTCTTTCTTTGCTCTGCTCAAAACCCATATCACTCACTGTCTTTTTACTGTCAGTCTATTACAATGTTTCCCAATCTGGTCCTCAGGGACCCACCGATAGTCCACGTATTTGCTCCCTCCCAGCTCCCCACTGGAAACAAAAATGTAGACTGTCTGGCAGGGATTTTGGAGGGAGCAAAAATATGGGTCCCCGAGGACCAGATTGGGAAACACTATTCTAATGGGTTGAATATATATGTGTAATTTCCTGAGTGGCTCGCTGGGTACGTCAGAAGCCCGACTGCCCCAGGGTTGTGGGCTCCTGGCTAGAGGGAGCAAAAATGAGGATTGTCTGGCAGGGAGCTGGGAGGGAGCAAAAATGTGAGGATCGGGTTGAAACCTTTGGGGTCACCTTTTTTTTCTGGACAGAATGAATTTCTTGGAAACTGAGAACAAGCAGCTTCAGGAAAGAGTGCTTATGCTGTTCAGCCAAGTGGGGGCACTGGAACGAACCCTAAAGAAAGTCCAGTCATCCTACAATGCAGAGGTATGGAAGTGTTTATGACATGGACTCAAGAACTTTCTAAACCATTACCACGTCACTACTACGTTTTTAATTTTTCTTTTAGAAATGTTTTGCTATATATATGATGATATTCAAAATGCACATCTACGTATGAAGCTAATACAAAATTTACAGAACTTAGTGTATTCGCTGTATCTGAATCTAAGAATGACAACTTTTGATCTTACATGTAAAAACAATTTTAAATATTCCATATAAAACCATTTCGCAGGCTGGTAGTGTGAGACCTCTGCCTTCCATAGTTCAGCACCACATGTGCAGAGGTCAGCTAACAAAAATGCTGTCCTAGGGAATATTATGAACATATACACTCATCAGCAGTAACATTAAAACCACTGACAGCTGAAGTTAATAACGTTGATTTTCTCATTACAGTGGCACCTGCGCATGGTCTCATTATATATTAGGCAAGTGAACAGTCAGTTCTTGGAGTTGATGTGTTGAAAGCAGGAAAAATGGGCAAGCGTAAGGATCTCAGCAACTTTGACTAGGGTTAAATTATGATGGCTAGATGACTGGTTCAGAGCATCTCCGAAACAACAGGTCTTGTGGTCAGTACCTACCAAAAGTGGTCCATGGAAGGCCAACCGGTGAACCAGTGATGGGGTCATGTGTGCCCAAGGCTCACTGATGTGTGTGGGGAGTGAAGTATAGTCTGTCTGGTCCTATTCAATTCAATTCAATTTTATTTGTATAGCACATTTTCACAACATTACGTTGTCTTCACACTGTCCCTGCCCAAAGCCCCCATTGAGAGGCCAGAGGTGACAGTGATAAGGAAAAACTTCCTAGAATAAAGAAACCTTGGGAGGAACCAGACTCAGAGGGGGAGCCCATCCTCCAGGGGCCAGGAAGTCAAATGAACAAGATGCCATCCAGCATCGGATCTTCTAAGTCAGACAGCTGAGGTGCATCATCTGGTTTAATCATCTGGTGCATCATCAGCATATCAATGATTTCTAATGATGTTACCAAGTGGTGGTAGCATATATAAAGTGAAGAGTAACGGGCCCAGTACTGATCCCTGTGGGACACCTTATTTGACTTTGGTGGCCTTGGAGGATACATTGTTCACATGGACAAACTGATAACAATCATTCATAAGCAAATCATTACTTTGATTAAAGCTGTTTCTGTGCTATGTTTTGGTTTAAAGTCAGACATATAATTCATTAGCATTATTTTTCTGTAGGAATGAAGAACAACTCTTTCCAGGACTTTTGAAATGAAAATTCGAGATCTATAATTCGAGGTCTATAATTTCCTAAATCGCTAGGTTCAAGATTTGGTTTTTTGAGAACAGGTCTAATAACTTTTGGAACATATCCAAGCCTAAGAGACTAGTTTAACACATTTAATAGGGTAGTGCTAATCATGGTGTCTCTTTAAGAAGTTTCATGGGAATTGGGTCTACAAGGCTAGCAGAAGATTTGCATTTGCAGGAGAAAATTAAGTTCAAAAGTTCTATTTGTTTTACAGGAAAGAGATTCAAAGGTGTCATTATCAGTACTAACAGGTAGGGGTGTAACGAGATCTCGTGTCATGAGATCTCGCGATATTACAACATGACAAGATTTCTCCTCTAACTGAAAAGCGGTCTTGCGAAGTGCTGCAACTCAGCCGCTGTAAGCTTGTCAGCATCTGATGAAATTACCATAGTAGATGCCCCAGATACTTTTAAATCTTTTGTGTGGCAGCATTTTGGGTAGTCGGTGGAAAATATAAACGGTGAAAGGGTGACAAACAAAACAAGAACCATCTGTAAGCATTATAGGAAAATAATGCCGTACACAGCGGCTAACGCTACTACTATGCAAAGCCATTTGCAGCACCATTATAGCTCTTTAAAACCACTGCATCAGTGAAGAAAACATTAACATGCAAGACAACACTTACAAATGTGTTTGCACTCTAGCTTTCACAGTCAAGTGCTAGAGCCACGGTAATAACGAAGGATATCGACGTTTTCATTGCAGCCGACATGAGACCGTTTTCTGTAGTAGAAAATCCGGGGATTCTGTGACTTCTCAAACCATTTCACCATACATCTGCATTATTTAGCTTTTTTTGTCTTTCAAATTAATCAAATAAAAGGCTGCTTTCCAGTAATATTTTTACTTTTTAAATTTCCTCTTTGAAGTTTTCCTTAAAATATTGTTAAAATATCGTCTCGTCTCGTTCTTGTGAACCCAATATCATGTCTCCTCCCATCTTTTGGGCTGAGTATATCGTTACACCCCTACTAACAGGACCAACAGAAGACTAGTAGCCATACATACCTACAGACATGCTCCAGATGGTCTGTCTAATCTTAGTTATTTTACCATTAATAATGTTATAAAGTCATCACTCCTAAGAGCTTGGGGGACTTAACCTAAATTCAAACAGGAATTTAGGATTGTTTTTGTTCTCTTCTATTAGTCTGGAGAGAGAGACAGACACAGTCACTAGTGCTTGTTTATACTTAGTGAGCCTCTCTTTCCAGGCAGACCTGAAAACTTCTAGTTTAGTTGAGCGCCATTTGCGCTCTAACTTTTGCGAAGCCTGTTTAAGTTCACATGTATGATCAGAGTACCAGGGGGCAGGTTTCATATCTTTATGGTTTATTTTCTTAAGTGGAGCTACAAGATCCAGAGTGCTGTGAAACAATTTCTCCATGTTCACTGTTACCTGTTCAAGTTCATTTTCACTTGAGGCTTCAGACGTAAGGCTGAAGGACTGTGGAAGTTGGTCGAGAATTGTCGCGGTCGATAATGAGCCTATGGAACTCTGGTACTGTACTTTGTGCCTACAGGAGAAGTACTGTAGCCCAAACTGCTGAAAAAGTTCATGCTGGCCATGATAAACAGGTGTCAGGACACAGTGCATTGCGTTGTTGCCTACCCACATGTTGACCCCTGTCATTTCCAAGTGTGGTTACAATGGGCACGCAAGCGTCAGAACTGGACCATGGAGCAATGGAAGACGGTGGCCTGGTCTGATGAGTCATGTTTTCTGTTACATCATGTGGACAGCTGGCTGCGTGTGAGTCATTTACCCGAGGAAAAGATGGCACCACGATGCACTATGGGAAGAAGGCAAGCCGGCAGAGGCAGTGTGATGCTCTGGGCAATGATCTGCTGGGAAACCTTGGGTCCTGGCATTCATGTGGATGTTACTTTAACACATACTACCTACCCAAACATTGTTGTAGATTAGGTACTCCCCTTCAAAAGTATTCGCCAATGGCGTTGGCCTCTTTCAGCAGGATAATGCACCATGTTCAGGAATGGTTGGAGGAACATGCACAATATTAGCCAGGTGGTTTAATGTTATGGCTGATTGGTGTAAATGTTACATTTTGTTGCAAAATGTTACAAAATGGATCTTTGAAAATATATGAATTATGCAGCTAGCTCTGCTATGTAAATATGTAAATGTAAAATTTGTCATTCGTTTTCCCCACTCACTTCTGCTCCAAGGATATCAAGAAGATATTTCCTCCTGAAAGTCTGCAGGGGAGTTTTCTGGACACTTCTCAACTAAGGTACAGGCTTGTGGAAGGGTTTATTTATAGATATATCTTGGGAAGCGAGTTACTTTTTTCCTTCTGGATATATTTTGGAGATGAAAAGGTCTAAATACATAGACTATGGATATGCAGACATTTCTTGAAAATGACTTTCGATGTTTAACATTTGATATTCTGAGAAGACTAACAAAGTCCTTCCCAGTTTCTGTTAACTGGTTTTGTTTCTTCTGTAGCATGCCAGGAGTGTGCGACACACTAGGAATTCTAGATGCCATCCAGATGGTGAAAGCAGGCTCACGGATGGAGGCCACCCCATGTGCCATGTCTGTTGCGGGCACCCCTGCCTCCGAAATCGGCTACTTGAATGTGACGTCCCCAGTGGCTCCAGTCAGCGGGAATGACCCAGAGGAGAGTCTGAGTTTGGGCAGTGACGAGGTGTGACACCTCCCTGCAGGCGGGTGCCCCAGAAAAAAGGACATGGTCATCCCGTTTTGCCTTGAGGGGAAAAAAAACTGCGTACAAACACACTTCCTTAAAGGAATCCTGGTTTTAACCGATAGACCAGTGGCAGGTACTACAACAGACAAATCGGGGGGTGGCCTGAAATATTATACTCAGGGTAATGACAATTTTCTGTCATGCTTAGGCCCCCTTAGAGATACTGCGGCAGTAGTACGGCAGTTTTCTTTACTTTAATGAAAACTGGATTGTAGTATTATGTAGGTAAAACAATGGTAGGTCGTCCGTGTGTCTGTGGACACACTTGTGTTATATCACAGCTGAGGTGTGAGGAAATCATGTGAGATTAACTCTGTAAAAAGAAAAAAAAAAAAAATTTTGTTCATGGCAGAAAAGACACAGAGGACGTGACTCAATGTTTTTGATGCTGAGATCTGGACAGGTTGTAGCACACTGCGAAGTTCGAATCCAAGCGGGGTCGTATAGCACCGTATTACCACGTTTCATGTTGCATCGTGTTAGTAGCACAAAGCCCATCGTTGGAGTGGTCGAAGGGCCTGACGAAACCTGGAATTCCTGTTAATGACAAAGGTCACCACACTTATTTGCACAGTGCCTTTTGTGTGGTGCCTGTATGTTTAAGACCAAAGCTGAAAGGTATGTAACCATACCCCCATGGTACAAAGAAAATGGTAGCAGCTAATTTATTGGAAGAGGCCTAGAAAACTCTGAGTGTTTGACTCTACCAGGTTACCACTGTTGCCCAGAGCTGGAACTATCAGCTATGTTATGTTTAAAAAATTACGACAGCTTGTCCTTGTAGGAGCTGTTATTGTGGTGAATCATTTTGAGGGTTTCATATTTTACTACTCTGTGTTACACATTTAATGTGTAATGACAAATAAGTGGGTTGTGCAAATATCACACCAAATAGAGGGGCAAACTGCAAGTATTATTATAACTGGGAAGCATATCAGTGGAACTGCCCCTTGTGTCTCACAGTCTGACAGATGGAATGCGTGCCGCAGCACAATAATCCGATTAGAGCAAAAGTAATTCAGCAATAATGGACATCCAAAATGGGAGAACTATGTTTACTAAATGTTGCTCCTGCCTTTCAGGTATATTTTGCTATTATTTTTGATACAGAATTTTAAAGGTACAGTGGTACCTCAGAACTCGAACTTAATCCGTTCAGAACTCCGGATCGAATCCTAAAAAGTTTGAGCTCTGATCGAATTTTCCTCATAAGAAATAATGGAAAACCAATTAATTGGTTCCCGGCCCCAAAAAATTACACCGAAATATGTTTTTTTAGCATTTAAACACAAAATGAACCAGACAAAACAAGAAAAGCATGTACTGTACTAAACACATCTAAGCAAATTTATCATAACAGTCATTTTTAAAGAAAATAAATGTATCCAAACAATGTGTAAAGTTAAAAAATAAAAATGTGTCATGCCCCGATCGTCCGCTCCTTCCGTGTGCCACGCCTCCTCGCTAACCCCGTGTGGAATCCCCATGTGATCAGCTGTTTCTGGCTGTTGTCATTAGTCCTCTCAAATTCGTCTGCGTTTGTTTGTTTGTTTCCCCAGTTCGGTCATTGTATTGTCCGTCTGCATTTTTCCTGCCTTACCTGTAATTAAACCCCGTATTCCCCGATATCCTGACTTCTGCGCCTTTGTCTCCATTCCATCCCCGCTGGGCATGACAATATTATTATAATTAAATGTATTCATGGTTTATTATTAATATGAAAATAATAAATCTTTATTTTTAAATATATTTTATTATATATTACTGTTACTATCTATCATTGTCTATATGTATTCAGCTAGTGTAAACATGCTGCGTGACTCATTTCCCAGCGCGTACAAGTTCTCTTAGGTCGGCGTTCACGGTTTGACTTCTGAGATTCAGATAGAGTTCTAGGTGATTTTTTTTCTAACTGGTTGGTTCGACTTAAGAAATTTGAGTTCTAATGAGTTTGAGAACTGAGGTACCACTGTAATTCTTTAATATCTTAATACTTCAGTGGCATACAAGATTTGCCATTTATTAAGGATCTTTTTCTCATATAATGTATGATTTGTATCTGGTCAATGGTTTATGTAATTTAAGATACTGCACTAATTTACAACCCTTCCACAATGGAGCACTATAATGTTTACAGCCGAGTATAGCACTTTAGTGTAGTGTCTCATCGAGTATAGGAGACAAAGAACTTGATTGTTCAGGCTTTTTAATCTTTCATCAATTATTAAGTATAGTGTTTGTACTACATTGCAAGGACTCAGCAGTAATTTATCAAAACATAAAACTGCAGAAAATTAGTAAAATACATAGATGCATGTGTGTCTTTCAAATTGTGAGTTTGAGTTCAAAATATGATCAGAAGCACTGCAATGTGTGACCATCGCAGCACTATCGTTGTCGCCATTGCTCCTCGTTGGTTAACTAAAGGTTAACACTCAATCAGCCCGACTCTGCACTGCAAGCGATCCCCTTAATAGCAGCATGACGCTTGTAGGCTCTCAGACAGTACTTTAAAGTAGATGAGAGTCCCACAGCATACCACAACATGACAACCTGAATACTTCATTTTACTGGACACCATACATTCACAATACATAAATCAGACATCCATTTTCATCATTTAAATTGATACATTTAATTTGTGCCTCTCTGTGCATTAATATATTATTAAATATAGTGCCAGACTGGAGAGATTCTCTTCATGTAAACAAAGTATATTTTGTGTAAATTACATCCATGTTGTTTGCACCCGCAAACAAGGTGTATGGAAAATGGTTTAAAGACTGATGCATGTGAGTTTTGAGCACAGCGTTTCACACAGAACATATATTAGCAAGGTGATGCAGCCATTAGTGCAGTTTGGATCAGAACGCCATGTCTGGTGGCAGGTACAGCAGTACCATAAGTACAATCTGCAGGATTATGAAACAAAGATCACATGAAAACTTTAGTATGCAAAAAAAAATACAAATATCAGTTATACTCTATTGTCCTTAGTTCAGGGTTTTGCTTAAGTTCTAAGTATGTCGTAGAACTTTGTTGCCCAAAGAAGACGATGAACTCGGATGTCAAAGCGGAACCCAATGATTGTGGACCAGCAGTACTCTGGGGAAAGCACTTTGCTGGGCTTGTGGAGCCAGAAGTACTTGTTGAGGTGACTCTCGTCATGCCACAAGGCCTCAATGTTTTTCTCTTTGTCCTTCATGATGCCCTGATGGCAGAACTCTGTTATGTTCTTCACCCCTTGCCACGTTCCCCCAAAGATGGCCGCATGGTAGTAGAAGTCCCCAGTCACCATGTACGCTGCCGATTCAGGGTTGCGGTCATAGGTATAGTCCTTCACATGACTGCGATAGTAAAATGCATGCAGCAGGCCCACTGTTTCTCCGAGAGCTTCTGAGCCGAAGCGACCCACGAAGACTTGGTCCACGTCAAAACAGAAGATGTACTGGTGCCAGTGCTGGATGTGTGACTCAATGAAGTCCGCAATGGTCTTCATGCGCAGCATGGAGATGTCCTGCCAGCGTTTTTGCTTTTTGACCTGAATGACCTTCATGTGCCGCTCCTTCATAAGCTTAACTTTAGGTACAAATTCTGGGATGTCTGTGAAGATGTAATATGTCACTGGTAACTCCACCATGAAGTACTGCTCAGCAGATTTAAGGAATTCCTTGAGGTAAACTTCCAAATATCTGCAGAAAAGCACAAAGGTGAATTTAGTAAAACGGGTATGAAGCCAAAAAGCAATAATATGCTGCTGCAAAATGGTAATTTAAGATGGGATTGTACTAGGGGTAAAAAGCGTGGGCCGCAAGGCGATTCGGTGCATAGAAAATGTTTAATTTCTGTCACGATTCAATTTGATGAATTGATTGTTCGATTATTTTGATAACCTAAACTGAAAACTTCAATTTCGCTGAAAATGTTCACAAACATCATGGGAACTTAATTACACATTATTAATGAAGTGAATTATTAATAAAATGCAATCAAAGTAGAATCTCAGAACATTAATTTTTTATCAAACAGGGAGAATGAGCCTGTGTAAACTTTTAAAAGTCCAACTACTGAACATTAAAGAAAAAAAAACACGGGGGGGGGGGGACTTGCTCATGCAGATTAGTGAAATGACATTATATTGTTTTTTATTATGTGGAAAATTAAACATCAATCTGCCAGCTAGATCTATTAATGAATTATAAACTTGTCGCGGGCTGGTACTTCTAGACCAGATGAATGAGCCATCAAAATCCTTGTCCTCCACTACAGAAAATGGCTGATCGTCCAATGCATTTAGTAGTTACATCTTTAGCTCTGATACTGCTGACTTTGAATACT
Source organism: Cryptomyrus ogoouensis (assembly GCA_025773925.1). Taxonomy (NCBI): domain Eukaryota; kingdom Metazoa; phylum Chordata; class Actinopteri; order Osteoglossiformes; family Mormyridae; genus Cryptomyrus; species Cryptomyrus ogoouensis. The sequence continues at coordinate 3,359,661 of JAOYFF010000106.1, read as the reverse complement.
GATGAAGTTTAAATAAGAGCTGGCAACGTCGACCAAGAACGACAAATCAGACCGATGGCAATATCTTGATTTTTTAATGAATATCGGCTAATACCAGGTGCTAGTACTGCTGATGTCACTGAAAAGCCGGTGCTAGTACTGCTGATGTCACTGAAAAGCCGGTGCTAGTACTGCTGATGTCACTGAAAAGCCGGTGCTAGTACTG
>JAOYFF010000106.1:3308647-3323892 GCA_025773925.1 Cryptomyrus ogoouensis | reverse complement strand
ACAGGACATGTTTCAGAAGGACTTTAAGTTCCACCTTGTCTGTTGCTGCAGGTGTGAGAGTTGATGGGGGGAGGGGGGTCTCACCTTGTGTGCTGCTGCAGGTGTGACAGTTGACGGAAGGAGTTCTCACAGTAGGAGCAGTGATAGGGCTTGACGCCCAGGTGTATGCGCAGGTGCTGGGCCAGGTAGGACGCGTTGGCGAAGGAGCGCGTGCAGTGGGGACACTTGTGTGGCTTGGCCTCGGTGTGCGACTTGGAGTGGATCTGCATGTCCGACTTCGTGAAGAAGGTCAGAGGGCAGACCTTGCACCTGCAAGACACCGCAAGGGGTCAGAAATGCATCCATGCAGATTAGTCACCTGGTCAGAATCCCTAAATCAGTCTATGTTCCAAATCTGTCACAGGATCAACATTAAGACTCCCTATTGTGGGATCTCAGTACCTAATAGGCATTATTATCCCATATATCCTAACAATGCTACCTGGCCTAACAAAGGCAGATCAGTGAAGGGTCCAAGCCTCCAAAAATGCTCTTTTCTAAAGTAATCATTTTCCCGTATTGCTGCACAACGATAGACTGACCTGCCAATACACGAGTAATGAATGTTCATGGTCCCTTTGTCCACAATGAAAGGGAGGTAACTCCAGGAAGCTAATCAAGCAATTACCTCATGCGGCATTTGCTCTTTAATATTAAGGACTGAAAAGAGACTGTGCAGATTAAGCTGTCACATACCATGGACACAGATTTTTAGATTCCACTTCTGCTCCCAAAACAATATAGCAGTCTAAACAATATAGTAGTGCAAACAAACAGTGTAGTGGAAATTAAGCAAGTCTAGTATATATTCAATATTCAATTTATTTTTGTTGGTATTTATGGAGTACAAGAGATGATACTGGCAGGGACCACTGCATCCCAACCTGTAGGTTTTTCCTTCCTTAGCAGCAATGGTGACTGTTGATTGGTCAGTGCCTGAGGCGAGGATGGGGTAGGGCACCACCAGTAGGGGGCCAGTAGGGTTCTCCGCCTTGATCTTCTTGCGCCCACGTTCCATTTTGGGTGGCGGCCCCAGGAACCCTGCCAGACCACCATTCTTGATTGGTTCCATTCCTGGACCGCTGGCCAATCCAGAAATTATATTTGGCATTGGAGCGCCGCCCATCCTGCTCTGGCTGCTGGAGGTGGGCGTGGTCGGGCTGATTGGCTCTGAGGTGCTATGGCTGCCAGCACGAGAGGATGGAGCCACACCTGTCAGACACCAAAAAAATAGCATATTGACACAGCAGCACACTGACTGCAGCAGCACTGTAAGGATGGACTTGAACAATTATGAGTCCGACCACCTAAACTAGTGTTTCCCAGCCCGGTCCTCAGGGACCTGCAGGCGGTCCACATTTTTGCTCCCTCCCAGCTCCCCTCCAGTCTGGTCCACATTTTTGCTCATAGGGAGCTGGGCACAGTGAGCAAAAATGTAAACTGTCTGTGGGTCCCTGAGGACTGGATTGGGCACTGGCCTAATCACCAAAAGGGCACTGACCTAAACTATTATTACCAAAAGAAACAACTTTAAAATATAGATGAACCTCAAAAAATGTAAATAATATAATCAATAATTCATGTCAGTAAACAAAAGCATTTCTGAGTTTGTTGAACCCTCTGTCCCGGGAGGTATTCCACAAAGCAGAATTTCCCAGTTAGCTGGATAAATTAAGCTAAACGTGAAAACTGTCCAATAGGGAGAGAGGTAGGCAATATTTCTATTGGACAATCCTTATATTTGGCTTTGGCTAATGAAGAAATTCTGCTTTGTGGAATAAAGGTTGCACTGGATGGAAAAAAGCCAAGGCTGCTTGCATGAATAGTAGTTTAGGAAGGAAACCACTCAACCAGAACAGTAATAGATATTTCCTTGATTACAGCCGACTCCTGCAGCCTTACAACAGGGTTATACCTACCTCTGTGTCTTTAATGGTTCCTGTTCTTAACATCATTCTGGAGCATAGTTACTCCCCCCCCCCCCAAAAAAAAAGAGGTAGAACTGTAGAAGAACCCTGTTCATGGAAAGGCTCATACCAGAAATGGGGACTCGAGTCACTGACTCGAGACTCGACTCTGTAAAACTGATGGAAAGACTTAGACTGGAGGGCAAATGACTTGACACTTGGACCCGACTTTGATCCTATGACTCCAGAAGACTTGAGGTTCTATTCCTCCTCTGGATACCATAACATTATTTTTATAATTTTAGTGTAGATTACTTCACAACTGTCTACATTTTCAATTGGTTGAATACCTGTGGTGGGTTTTTGCTGCAGCTTTAGTAATAATCACTAAAGGTAAAAAAAAAAAAACTGACTCAAATTACATGACTCAACTCAACTTGGACTCGAGTTATAAGTTATTCACTTGTGATTTGACAGCAAAAATGATAGAAAGACTTGGACTTGAAATGGACTTGAGGGCAAATGACTTGAGACTGGACTTCAATGTTTTGACTCAAGACTTTACTCGGACTTGCCAAAGAATGACTTGTTCCCATCGCTGGCTTATACATTTTTATACATTTATTAATGAGTGCTATTATCATCCCTAGCAAACAATCACTATTATATCACTTTATCCACAATGGCAGAGTAGAACAATGTCTAAAACCATATTTTAAAAATATTTATCACCTGCAGATGTCATTCAAGTCATATTCTTCATGAATCTTTTTTTGCCCTGAATGGTTTACTAAAGATTTAGTTGACTTATCAATCCATACCTAAATTCGTCCACAAAAGACAATATAACCATCTGTTTTATATACTACTATTCTGATACCACTCATGTCACCAAACAGTCTAAAAGGCCAAAGAATCGCAGAGTCTTAACCGTAAATGTGTTACCTTTATATCCAAACCGCTGGCTGACGTCTACACTTGAAGCTTCCCTCTTCAAAGTAATCCCTGAACAATGAACAATTCTGCTCGAGTCTCCAGTCTCTTTATCTTTTATTTATGTCTCCTCGCTCTTGATGTCAGTGAACTACACTATATGAGAAAGGCTGCTATTGACGAACTTAATTCAAGCAACAAAAAATAGAAAACGACATGTAGGACAAGACTTACTATTTCAGGCAAGGTAATTAAAATGTCTGTGTTTACCAAATTCCTAATTGGTTGGTAATTAATTAGTTACAAAATACCTCAAGGCGTGCAATAGTAACATCCATACAACTGCTTCTCCAGTTCACTGTCGTGGTGAGACACAACCTTATCCCAGGAAGCACAGGCCTGGGAACAAGAACCCCTTGGACAGGATACCAGGTTTTCATACTATAGGCTCATCTCCATGTAAATAATCACTCAAAGTACCTTTTTTATATGGCTCTTCTCTAGAAATGCCAATACATCTAATAATCCTAGATATACGGTAATAAATACTACAAGGACTAATATTCACCTATATAAATAAGACAATCTGTAAGATGTACTTCCTTGAATTAAAATTAAGTGAATAATCTCACAGCAAACAAAATCCAAAAATCATTACAGCAGCACTATAGTGGTATGGCAGAAGTAGACGCATCACGAGCCCCCAAGTCCCGAATGAACGCGCACAAGCCCTGCAAGGATTGCTTAGCTCAGATGTTTTAACAACCATGCTCTGAGTTTGAGAATTCCATACAACAGTCCTAGTCCAGGACGATCATTGTAATTTCAAAGAGAGAGAATTCAATACGATGGCCCTTGCACAAATTATGTGTCTGGGCTAAACCCCTTAAGATCCTAGCAACACACCTGGGTTATAGCTGGTTTTCTTAACGCTCATTAGCAGAGCCAGTCAACCCATTAGGTGACATAAGATAGCTGTCCGAGTTAGCAAAGCATGCCACATGCTACTGTTTTGGTGATATCATGGAAAAGATAAAGATTCACCAGAGAGAGTGCTCAAGTGTTGGGGTGCGAAGCGATAGCTCGGCAGTCGCAACATCTTTGTAAAAAGGAGATACTGTGGATAAACATGGTAAAAAGACATCAGTGGTGTGGTAGTACTTTTTGCAGTTTAAAGTTCAACACGCAACAGACTGGTGCTGTATACAGTCAGTCCTGCTACAATATGACTAATGCATTCCTGAAAAACCTCACATTCACTAAAATAGCATATCAAAACACACACATCCAATGGGAAAAACAGGGTTACAGGGAACGCGGCTCCAAAACATAGTAACTTACACCAAACAAATGAATTAATTAATGAAAATAGTGATACCACTGGCTAATAATGCAATTCATATTAAATAAGAAATAATAATAATATATTAATAAATTACATCATAAACATGGCACAAACACGACGGATTACGGTATGCAGAGGGACACCATGCGGCTGGGCAGCACACGGTACAAACATGACAGATTATGGAATGCAGAAGGCCAGTGAAGGTCACATGGCTACAGACAGTCTACGAAAATATAAGTGAATGAAAAAAGGTTGCTGTGTGTTTTCAGTGTTTCCCCTACCATCATATTAGGGGGTGTGCCCCCCCCCCAACGGCACCTCCCGTTAATTTTATTTCATTTTATTCTCTATATAGCGCCAGATCACAGCAGAAGTCATTTAGCTGTGGAAACACTGTGTTTTTATAAGATAATTTGCCTAATATTTTCAGATTTTTGGAATACAAGACTGTAACCTGTGCAATGCATGGATGTACAAAAAGTTTGATTCTTAGAGATCTGAAAACCAGTTTGACTATTCACTAAAAAGAAACGGTTCAAAATAATTTGTTCACGAATCAGACAAAACTATCAATATTTTTGATAGCTGTTTCTGCGTGCAAGTAGTGTTTCTCACAAGGACCATATTGCGCTGTGCTTTTGTCTGTGACTGAAAATCTTGCAAATAAAAATGCGATTCCATGTTATATTAGACTTAGGTACTAATATATCAACCATGTTAGAACAGATTCGCGGTGTGATATCACACATTGTAGCAAGACTGTTCTGTAAACTCTGCTAAAACTAAACTGGAAATACTGCAAACTTCATTCACCACCTGAAGCATTGCCCTCCAGTAGAACATACAGAATGAAACCACTTACAGTCACGAACAGCAGCTGTTAGGGTTTCCACTTTCAAGGAATACCGGACAAATGATGTCCCATGTTAGTTAGAAATTAAACACGGCATTTTGCTTTTTACTATGGTATGGTTGGATAACTCTACGAGAAATGTCAAATCCATTCCCTGGAATGAGCAGCGAGACAGAAAAATACCCAGCAACAAATCATACTATCAGCATTTTATAGTGTCACAAGGTGCAACAAAAAAATTGTATGACTTATCAAATTAAAATTAAATTATTAAATTAGATTGCAATTTCCAGTCTATTCAATCTGCACCCATGCAATTCTAAGGCAATTTTAAGCAAAAATGGAGATTTGAACTAAAGAAATAATGACCTGAATAATACCATAACGATCGATATTGACTGATATGAAAAAAATCATTGTGATAAAACGATTTGCCGTATCACCCCACCCTACGAGGGGAAATCTGCTGCCCCCCCCCAGACACCAACATGACAGAATGATGAATAGCTGGACAGTATGGTGGGGAAACCAGAGAAACCACAGTTTACTGCATTGCATGTTTTTTTTTCCTGCAGAAATACCTCTCTGACTGCCGTGAACTATTTAAAAAGATGTACAGGCAGAAATATTATTTCCAGTACACTTATTTTCTGTGTGTATCTTAGAAAGACATTTGCTTCACAGTTGGATGCAGAAGTCCTGGGGATTAAGCTGAAATACAGTACATCCCCAACAACAACCTGGGGGCTTGGCAAACAGCGATGAAGACTCATGTGTTATAGCTGAATAAAGAATCATAGCATTTTTAGTAAAAAAAAATTAGTAAAAACTCTAGAGGTTACCTGACAGATGATTGACTCTAGCGGATTGGTCTACAATCTGACGCAGATGCCAATCCTCTCTCAGACCTTTGGCTTTCACAGCTGACTTGTCATCCAGGTTCAAATTTACATCACCAAGAATAAGGCCTATGACAGAAAGGTGGGAAATTGACTTGAAACAGACACTTAAGGGTACCTGGTCAAAGACATCATGGCAGAATGAGCATTTCAGCAGTGAAATCCTTGAAAGTGCCCGTTACAATATAAAATACTCAAATGTTAAAACCACAAGGAAAGCCTACAAGACAGCAGTCATATCATATTATGTGACAAAGTAATAGAACTCCATCTTATACCTGTCACTGTGCTGGAGGCGGGACGGGCGTGCAAGGCGATGTCAGGCTGCGACTGGCTGTGGGAATGGAGCGACGAGCCCTGCTGCAGCTTGGGGGCTGACATTGCGTGCTGGCCGCCCTCCGATGGCGAACCTGGGACCAGCAAAGGCTCCTGGGAAGGAACCGAAGTGGGAGGCAGGTGTGGGGGCCTGATTTTCTCAGCCATGAGCTGCTCTTTTATCTTATTGATCAGCACAATGTTATCCAGCTGCAGGTCAACAAACAGCAGAAAAATAAAGTACAGAGATGAATATGCACAGCAACGAGAGCAGCAGAATAAAATCATTTCATCACAGAAAACCGCTTCATATGCAATGCATTTTACATATATAAGCTCATAGCCATTTAGTAAATTGATCGCTGTGTCGCTTTCCCACTGTACCAGCTACCCAAAAGTATGGTACTTCAAAGTGTTGGTTTTCCACTGGCACTGGAATTGGTACTGGCACTGAATGACATCACATCACCACCCCAAAATACCAAAACAGTACCCCTGCTGGATTGGCATTTCAGGTACTGGAAGTTTTGGCACTGATTCTCAACCAGAAGTCAGTAGAAAAGGAAAAGTACAGTATCAAAAGTATGGTACATGGTGTGGCGGAAAAGCGCCCTGGCGTATTCCAAAGCACATGCAACATCCATACAGGCCCCTGGTTGGGACTGAATGTGGTGATTTATCATTTATCTGACAGACCAGTTATAAAGCCTTAACTCAGAAAAACAACAAACGCCCATTAACAACAACCCAACATATTCCCACAGCAGTCAAACAAAAATTAAAACCACGGTATGGCTAAGGTGGCTTCTACTAACATTTAAAAATAAAACAATAAAATTATAAAATGACGCAGTATTTTCAAATAAACTTTTTTTTTTAAAAGGTGTCTAAAACTTACAAAAAATATTTTAACTTTTTTAGGTATTTACAATAAAATCCTTATTGTAATTACTGTCACATCTAAATGCACATTATTTTGACTTGGTGATACACATCACTCCTTGTGTGCCTCGCTTATCCTCTGCAACACAAGGCGCTACATTAATCCAAACGTCACTGGTGTCTGGGATTCGGTGTCCAAGAGTCCAGCCGATTCAGCGCATGACCAGTACTTGGCACTATAGAGGTTGACCCCCCCGCAAGCATCCCGTACTGCAAAAGGATCCTTGGGGCTCAAACGTAATATGGAAAGAAAGAATCAACAGACCACTGCACCATCACAATATCTGCAATAATACGAAAAGCTTTTAAAAATTTCCCAGCGTGCAGCAGGAGACGGACATTCTCACCTGGCCAGGCATAGAGGGAGGTGGCGGCCAGAAATAGGGGTTATTAAATCGAGGCTCCGCCATCCTGGGACATAGGAGACAAGAATTTTTCAGACAAGGAGAGGGACATGCATCTGTGTGCTTATCAGGACAGCCATGCCTGAACATTCCTACACTAATTCCTCCCCACATTTCAACCAAAAACAAACAAAAATATTATAAATAGCTGTTTGGTCAACCTTTGTTATTCCGTAGTTATTCCCCCAACCTTACCTTTATTTAAAAGAAAACAAACAAACAAACAAACAAACATTTCGCGCATGACCAGGTCGTTCGCATCACACAGACCAGTATTTCCCAACCTGGCCCTCAGGACCCCCAGACAGTCCACATTTTCACAGGGAGCTGGCAGGGAGCAAAAACGTGGACTGCCTGGCAGGGAGCAAAAACATGGACTGCCTGGCAGGGAGCAAAAACATGGACTGCGTGGCAGGGAGCAAAAACATGGACTGCGCAAACGCTGACATAGACTTAAAGGCTGATTTATACTTCTGAACAGAATCCACGCCACAGGTAGCCGCGTACCCTACACCGTAAGCTACGTTGTAGCTTGATGCCTGCAGTTACTTTTCTGGGGAGAAGCCAGTCAAGTAATGCCGTAGGCTATGGCGTAGGGTATGCAACTACGCAGCTACCTGCAGTGTAGATTCTACGCAGAAGTGTAAATCAGCCTTAAGAGTACTCTAAGTAAATGCAGTCACACTCTTGCTAGATATTCAAGTTAGTGTGAGACACATGCATGTGGAACAGCCCTGGGGACCCCTGTGCAGAGGCGGCATGAAAGGTGCTGCCAGAATCCCCTTCGCTCAACTCTGGATCTTTCAAAGACAGATCTCGAAAGCTGCGAGGTCTCCAAAGGCCGTGATTATGCTTCTTCACGCTCACTCTTATTTCAGAAATGCTCAGAAACTTACCCATCCACAGCCGTCTCACAATAAATAAATAAAATATATACATAAATAGATCCCCCCCCCCTTCCCTACCACTGAAGCTTTTGCTTCATAAGAATCCTAATTTCTGAGATGAAAACACACTGAAACATTTTGCCTCACAGAACATTGTCTCCCCTCATTTTTTCCCTCAAACAGCAGTAAGCCGAAAATGGCCATTAAATGACTGGTGGTCTCTTTAAAACATAAAAGCTTTCCATTTTTTCCTTCCCATAAATGTGAATAACAACATTTTTGAAAAGCAGGGGAAAAAAACTGCATAATTACTCAAAGGACAGTTTTGCACACGTTTTTTCATACAATGCCAGTTAAAACAATTGGGATCCTAGCTGAACTGACCAAAAATATTTACATAAGTTGAAGATTGTGTTATACTAGCAGTACAACTGGGGCACTGGGGCAGATGTTGGACAATGCAGGACAGACTTCACTGTACGCAGCTGGTAACAGCAGGCTTTGGAGGAGAGACTCCAGTGGAGACCGTTCTTTGTTTTTCTTTCCAAATTCTCTCCAGCAGGGGGAGGGGATGGGGAGAGGGGGTTGTAGTGCCAGTTGGAGGGGGGAGCAGGCCACAGGAAACCCCAATCATGTTCAAAGACTGGCTAAGTAGCCTCCTTTATAAGGCGAATAGCGAGGATTCACTGGCTGACACTAGAACAATTGCATGTTGGGCGTGGCAGCATCTGCTCAGGCTGAACCGCTACCTAGCTGTAGCAGAAAGGATGCGTACTAGAGAGGTGTTTTAACCAAGAGGCATACTGGGAGCTGGTTGGGGCCAAACACTCTCCACCTCTTCGGCTCTCCTGGGGAAATCCAGTAGATGGGAATCCGAGTTCATAAAGGGCTACAGAGTGCTGGTGTTTGTCCACCCAATTCCTTAATCCCTTTAGCGAAGATATTTTTAATGTAGGATGCAATGGCACTTCAGGGTTGCTAACGGAAAGGCAACCCTAAAACGCTGCAGTGATCCACTGGAATAGGTTACCCATCCCAACATACTCGACCTACCCTTGGATGTTTCCCGCTGACTGCTTTCCAAAACGGCAAACACGTTCTAGTCAAGAACGCGTTCTCTACTCAGTTTGGTAATCAGCAGCTTCTGAGTTGATATTTTACTGCATTTCTTCTGTAAAACACTGCAGTACGCAGTAGATGCGGAACACTGATTAAAACCCTTACAACATTTGAAAATAAATACCAACAACGTTGCTACACAAGGAGGATGGGGGAAAAAACTTAATTTGGATATATACATAACCACTGTGTTATGTATACATCCATAATTTAAACTGACACCCCTATATTATATAATGTCATGTCATGTCATTTCAGCGGGTTAGGACACTCTGCCCGTGATCAGAAGGTCGCTGGTTCAAATCCCAGGGCTGGCAGAGTGATATTACTGTTAGGCCCCTGAACAAGGCCCTTAACACCCTACACCCCTCCCCCCCCAATGCTCCAGGGAGTCTCTGACCCAGTTTTCTCAATTGTACATCACACTGCTGGGTAAATTAAAATGTAAATTTGTCAAAACTGAACAGGTATCTAGATAACTGTCCAACTCAGGGTAAAAAATAAATAAATAAATAAATAAATAAATACAAAAATCAAGCACAATAATATACTCCACTAATAAAATGCAAGATTATACCAGTCTCTTCTGCACGGAAACACAAACCTAGAGCAACTGCCCTGAGACGCAGTCAATGAATGAGGAAGATTTAATTAACCAATTCATTTACTTCAAGTTCCAATGAATAATGCAGGAGGAATACCTTGAAGAAACAATCACTGAGATATTACAAATGATTTAAATCTAAGAATATACTTACAATGAATGAGGAAAAACTAAAACAATGACTGGCAAGACTATGGACTCAATACGGGCTCATGAATAGGACGTAAAACTCCATTTGTTAGATCTGTGGCAGACTGTAACTAGGCTATTTTTTGGGAATTAGGTTGAACTGCTTAAAAAAAACTTAATTTGCAGGTCAAAATGTGTAATTACAGAGGCAAAATCACTTATACTTGTGTTAAAAACAAGTTTAAATGATGTCGGAACTAAAGACCCGTGTGCAACAATAATTTCAGAGAAGGGAGAAAGGAAACTTTCCAACATGTGACTGACACCTGTATTGTTAATGGAATTAAACCTAAGTATTTGACTCTTAAGTTAAAAGCCTTTGCATTTAATGTATTTACTAATTTTATTGATTTATTAATGATACATTTGTTACTGCATACATTAAAGTAACATTGGTTAAAAATCAACAAAAGATACACTGAGATTGTATTCCAGTTGTATTAAACATGAACAGTAGTTATTCATAACGGATACTAAATAAGAAGATAGAGAATAAATAACCGTGATATCCCACTTAATATGTCACAAAATTAGTTGAATTTTAAAAATACATACATGCTTTGTTAGACTTTGGTACAAGGTCTCAACATTATTTCATTTGACTAAAAACGCTAAATTTTGGCTGCTTAAAATTATTTAAATTTATCGTTTTATAATAATCTTAAACCTGGGACTTAACCATAAACATTATTTCTTCACTTTCTTTAGTGAAAACTAATTCGAGACAGTATAATAACAGCCTGTACATTTAATAACTATCAAGTATTGTTGTCTCATTTTTCAAACATTTATACCATATTCATTACGGAATTCAGTAAAAGGTTTCAATATGGTCAAAAATTAGCCAGGACAATTTATCATCTTTAACAGACAGCGTTGAATATTAACGTCAATATTTAAGAAATATGAAACTATTTAACTAAAGCCAACGTTATATTAACTAGTTATACGTTTCATTAATCGACTGAAACAATATACAATATGGGACTTAACGCTTAACACTTGAAAACATATTTAAATAAAAATTTGCGTTTAATTTGTCTAACGGTTAAATAATTTAACGCATACACATTACAACTACAATAAAAGTTATCAAACTTTTATTTTACCTAGCTAGGCTAACTATAAGTTCCCTTCTTCGTTTTACATTAAAACACTATTTGTATAAAGCGTAGAAATGCAACGATTGCCCTGACAAAGAAAACTCGAATTGCCTCCAGCACCTATACCGCATTCTCAGACAGTTTTATTAAAATTTTCAGACAAAAGAAAAACAAAAATGGCAGCCCGTCTTATTTTATAGGGATAGGACGCCATATTCTGCAGATCAAAAAATTTCAAAATTGCCTTTATAAAACGACACTAGTCATACTAAATATAAGCATGTCTACGTGCCACCAGGATATTTGCATTAAGTGCATCAATGATTGTTTACGGAGAAATACGGGTTTGAATAGCCCGGTTTAAAAAAAAAAAAAAAGACACTTCCTACAACAATCATGCCTTGCAAAAAATAAACTGCATTCAAAAGGAGGTTATTTGCGCTTTGATTTCATGAGGAGGCCATCGCTGAACCTTTTATGTTTGTATTACAAGCAGCACACGTTGTCATTATTCTCATAAATGCACATCAACCGTGCCTTTTGCAAACATGCGCTTGCATGTGTAATTTTTGCCATTTCCAACTTTTTGGCGACTAAAAGGACCGAAAGAACTTGCCTGAAAATGCAATACAATCCCCCATCCATGCAGAACTTGCCATATAGAGGGTAAATAACGTATCTGCATACCGACCTGGCAACTCCGCTGCAGATTTCTCCTCTTGGAAATGAATATTATAAAAGGTTGAGATGTTCTTTCTGCCTGCCTTCAATCGGAGTTCAGACCTTCCGGGTCGCCTGCTGTTCACTTCTGGGTGCTGCAAGCTCAGAAACGCGTTAAGTGCCGTATTGTTGACAGTAAGTCGACAGAAAAATGAAATGTTCTAGAAACCATTAATATGCCACTTAATAACTCTGCTGTTTTAAGATAGGCGCACCAATAATAGAAAAGGGATGTTATATTTTAACAACTGCCCGTGTTATAGGTTGAGCTGCGAAATAAACGCAGTCATATTTCTAATAATGTGTCAGTGACTCGATGGTGTCACACCATCCTCACATATTTAAAATTTGATTATAATCTCGATGTCATATTCTCACTTTCTCTTCCCTCTATAAGGTTAAAATTCATTCTTTGAAGTAAAAGCAAAGGCATACATAAGATAAAAGAATGAAGTATCATTGCTTTTTCTACTCGGTATTAATAACAGAATCCTTTCATAAATGCCAATTCATTTTGTAGCAGAGGAGCATTATTACCCTGCAATTAAGCGCTGATTTGAAAACCATTTATGTAGAATAACGGCATGTTAAGGAACAGATAATACCTTTCGATCGGTTGATCAAAAACACGGTTCAGCCTATTTCAAAGAACACATGTGCGGGATTTATACTTTATATATATTCAAACATTTCAACCTGTTGTTATTAGATTCTATTAAGCAAAGTGGGAGTGATAGATTTATTAAGACATTTTCACATATATGACAAATCTCAGTAGACGAACTGCGCCTCAGGTAATAGGGCGGATTAACTGACGTCAACGTGAACTGTCTTCTTTTATGATAAGCGTATTATTATTTATTATACCATAGTCTACTTACAAAACCAATGTGTTTCAGTTGAAGATTCTAATTATAACGAAGCGGGCATCCTTGTAATAAAATGATATTATAACCCTCTAGTTATCCTCAGACTGCAGTGCACTGAGAAAGAAACTTAATAAGAAAGATTACGACTGACCATTTAATATAATTCAAATTGCAACAGTATATTAGGATAGTCGGCGCTGCATTTTTCCCGGAAAACGTTAAGAGCTCGCCATGTTAATATGACAGAATGTAATACGTAACTACATATGTGGTAACGTGATAGTCGTTAACAGGCAGAGTTGCAATGCATAGTTATCAGGTGACGACACTAAAAACGCGCGCAACTGTTTTATTGACCGAAGTTAATCATTTCTTCTTTAAAAGAAGAAAACTTTGCGATGAAAAGTGTCACATATGTTTCTTAGTTAAAACTTGAATTCCTTTTTGAAAGTTGTTTGACTCCTATGAAAATGTGTTTTACATTTTGTTAAACAATATGTATATATTGATTTGAATGCCATCCATAATGTACCCCAGCCTTGAGCTGTATGCTGCTTAGTATGGGCTCCAGGCCACCCTGCAACCCTGACCAGGATAGATCGTTATAGAAGATGATTGGATGGAAAAACATGTTTTGGCAATATTTATTAGGTATATAGTAATGTCACTAATACTGGTGTGTATTACTGTTGTATTGGTTCATAATAGACATGAGAATGGATTTTGGATTCACTTTTGGACTGCCTGCCTGGTTTTTCAAGAGATGTTTTCCTATCAAATGAACACACATGAAGGCAATTTAGAAAGACTCATTTATAGAGGATAATAATGTGATAGGTGTAATTAGCTGTAATTTGCTGCTTTGTTTCTAGTAAATAAGTCATTTTGTATTCCTGCTAAACATTAAAATATCTATCTAGGTGACAGACAAAATAATTCAAACACCTAACAACAAATTAACATTAAGGTTCTAAATGGAGCAGGGCCACCTTCTACCATGAGAATGACCTCATTCCCTTTGGAGTCATGTTATACAAGTCCTGAATTGCATGTAATGGGAGGTTGGACCATTCCTCAAGACATGCCTTAACTTTTTGAGAGACGAAAGAGGTGAAGATCTTCACAGTTTGTGCTCCTGAACATCTTAAAGTCAACCGATGTTCATATCAAGTCACTGGGGAAGTCATGAAAGGTATTTCACTTCATCCTCCATCAAGAGCTGCCAGAATCCTAGGGGTAATGATAGACTAACTATCCTTTGCTGACCACATAACAGTCCTCTCTTGATCTTGTAGGTTTACCCCGTATGACCTCAAGAATATCAGGCTGAATATGAAACTAATCTTCAAGTCCAGGTATTTGTTACCTCTCGACTAAACTACTTCAGCTCTCTGCTAGCAGGTCTACTAGCTTGTGTATCAGACCACTGTAGATGATTGAAAAACAGCAGATCTGAAATCTAAACATTTACGTCACACCCCTGCTTGTATCTCTTCCCTGACTCCCTATTGGCGTTTGCGTCAAGTTCAAGTCTTTGGTACTGGCTTACAGGTCCCTCAGTGGAAAGGTGCCCATCTCTTCAAGATCAATGTCCCATCTCACTCCTTTTGGCTAGCCAACCAGCACTGTTTGGAGCTCCATCCACCACAAGAAAAGTGTTAGTCCAGGAGGTTCTGTGTGGTTCCCTGATGGGGGAATGAGCTGCCGATTTACATCTGGTCATCAGACTCCCTCCCCATCTTCAAGAAATGCCTGAAGACTCTGTCTGTTCCATGAATTCCTCTATTAGCCTAATGCTTCTTTAGATACCCTGAATGATATGTTGTACTTCTTCTCCTTGAACAGTCTTATTAGAGTCTTGCTTTGTTAGAATTTGTTGAGTAAATCTTACATCAATATTGTACATAGGAATTAATCAGAAGCACTTATGCCTAGTTGACTCCTTATCATTCAGTCCCATGACCATTTCGGTAAATTTGGTAATCGGTGTGTGTGAGTGTGTGTGTTTGTTTGTGTGTGTGTGTGTGTGTGTGTGTGTGTGTGTGGGGGGGGGGGGGGGGGGGGGGGGTTTAAGCCGGTTTTTTTTTTTTTAACGAACTGTTGGTTTGGAGGGC